>CAUYPK010084815.1:0-2500 GCA_963574355.1 Loris lydekkerianus | reverse complement strand
CAGTGGGGCCTAAATACTTGCCTTCAGCCACCAGGTCCTGCTTCCCGGCTTCATCAGTCGCTGCCAGCCAGCTCTCAGGCCCAGCTGTGGCCCTTGCCTCCAACTTACCCTTGGGCAACTTGTGTCTGCTTCAATTGTTGTGCTCCAGACTCGACTGGAGTTCTTGCTTTTCCCTCCCACTTATTAGACATTGATGTCTCCCCTCAACCCTCCCCTTCACCCGATGTGTTGTCCATTCTCAATTTTAGGTTTCTGCATTTGTGCATTTCTCCAAAAAGCACAGGCTACGTAAGAGTCGTCACCTTGATATGTTTACAGCTCTATATTGAGTGCCAAGTCCTGTGCAGCTAGCTATTTGTTATTTTTATTCCCCAAGATACTCCATGAGAGGGGCATTACCAGCACCCTCTTAGAGGTGTGTGTGATCAAGTTACCCCCTGAGTACACCTCAGAGATAGTGTGTCCAGCTGCACACCCACGGCTGCCCCTGGGAGGCAATGTCCAGCTACATGCCCACCTCTGCCCCTGGGAGGCGGTGTGCCCAGCCGCACGCCCACCTCTGCCCCTGAGAGGCGGTGTGTCCAGCCGCACGTCCACCTCTGCCCCTGAGAGGCGGTGTGCCCAGCCGCACGCCCACCTCTGCTCCTGGGAGGCGGTGTGCCCAGCTGCACGTCCACCTCTGCCCCTGAGAGGCGGTGTGTCCAGCTGCACGTCCACCTCTGCCCCTGAAAGGCAATGTCCAGCTACATGCCCACCTCTGCCCCTGAGAGGCGGTGTGTCCAGCCGCACGTCCACCTCTGCCCCTGGGAGGCGGTGTACCCAGCCGCACGCCCACCTCTGCTCCTGGGAGGCGGTGTGCCCAGCCGCACGTCCACCTCTGCCCCTGAGAGGCGGTGTGTCCAGCCGCACGTCCACCTATGCCCCTGGGAGGCGGTGTGTCCAGCCGCATGTCCACGCACATCCACCTCTGCCCCTGAGAGGCGGTGTGTCCAGCCGCACGTCCATGTCCTTTTTCCCCTGTCAGACTGTCAGCTCCACTCCACATTCACCTGCCATGAAAAGCCCCCAGAACAATGAGCAGCCAGACCTCGGGAACGGTTAGGTAGAAAAGCAAAAGAACAGGGCCTCTAGCTCCCCAGGAGGGCTCGGGCAGGTGGTACCTGGGGAGATGTCTGTCCCCTGGGTCCCTTGTCAACCACAAGGGCAAAGACCTAGGGCAGGCGAGATCCAATCTGAACTCTGATATTAAAAAGGAGGCAGTAAGAACAGAGTGATCACTCGGAGCCTGTATATTAAATGTATTTTCTCTTTGTAAAAAAAAAAAAAAAAAAAACACCTGCAAAAGTTATGTTTCGACATAAAGGCAGCCTGTGTTTCATGGCTATTCTAATTTATGGGCCGTTCACGCCTGTGATTGTCTTGAACTGAAGAGCCGGGTAAATAATCCTCGCGAGCCCAGGTAAATCACCCGAGGTGAGCCGAGCCTGTCCAGCGCCCCAGCAACGGCACAAACATTGCTTCCTAGTTTTGCAGATTTCTTCATCTGAGCTCAGAAAACACCTTCTCTTGTTGACTTTGAGGTTTGACGCTTTTTTCTGCTCATATGGTGAAGAGAGGGCGACAAGATGAAACGTGAGATGCATTTAAGGCGTTGTCAGAGATTTCCCTCCTAATTTTCCTTCTCGGGTCTAAGGAAATGATGCCATTCACTTCACTTCCATCAGTATTTATCCTAAGTTACCAGGTGACTGGAACTGGGCGGCCATGGGAGAAGCCTGGGGACGCGGGGGACACGGGCCACACACTCACGGCACTTAGAACCCAGCCAGCTGTTTTCTAGTGTGATAAAATACACATAACAAAAATGTACCGTTTCATGTGCACAGGGGAGGGACATTAAGTGCATCAAGTACAGTCACGCTGTTGTACAACGGTCACCACCAGGCACCTCTGGCAGATGACCTGGGAGCGTTGAACCAAGGCAGTGTCAGTTCTCACCTAAGCCAACGGACAGGCAGCTGCTCACACTCACTTGTGGCTGTTTTAAGGAAATTTGAATCTAAGCTGCACCTATCAATCCAGCATTTTACTGAACTACACTCTGTGCCGGACCCTGCGGAGAGGGGCAGCGGTGATCCAGCCCTGGGCGCCCTGCGCACACAGTGAAGCCCAGATGCTGAGTGATAAGTAACTTCAGTGTATAGATGTAAAGCGAACAGGAGTTTAAGGCAGAGAGGTTAACTCAGGCAGCAGTGATTGGGGAAGATGGATTTTAGTGAGAACTTGAAGAATGAGTAGAATTTAGCACAGAGGGAATGGCCAGGAGAGAGGACCAGCATGGACAGGAGGCGTGCTCCCCCACAGGCCGTTCAGGCGGACAGGAGGCGTGCTCCCGGGAGGCCGTCCACGTGGACAGGAGGCGTGGTCCCCCCCGGCCCGCCCACGGGGACCGGCGCCGGGGCCCGCCCCCCCCGCCCCGCGGCCGCTGGCCCCCGGGTGG
>CAUYPK010084814.1:0-22991 GCA_963574355.1 Loris lydekkerianus | reverse complement strand
CGGCAGGGGGGTGTAATACCGCCCCTCACCCCGGGGGAGCGGGCACTGCAGGGGGGTGTAACACCTCCCCTCACCCCGGGGGAGGGGGCACTGCAGGGGGGTGTATAACACGTCCCCCCACCCTGGGGAAGGGTCGCACTGGGAGGGGGGTGTAACGCATTCCCCAACCCCGGTGGAGGGGCAAGTTGTGAAGGTGTATAACACCTCCCCCTCAGGGGAGGGGCCCTTCTACTAATGGAACTTTACCCTGGAAGCGGGAACAACGTAACCTAAAATTGTACCCTCATATTAATTTGTAATATTGTACCCTCATATTAATTTGAAAAATAAAATAAAATAATTATTCATCACTTATTATATGGACAGCAGCCACTTTTAAGAGATTTTATATGCATTACCTCTTTTTAGATGCAAAAACTGAGAAATAGGTATCATTAATATTATCATTATTTTATGAACTGAGGCATTTGTTTAAAGTCCCCCAATAAGTTGCTATTCACTTCTAGTTGAATTTCTCCCCTTTTCTTATGCGCACACACATACCTTTGTGTATGTTTTTAGTATATTATTAGCATAGCCTGTTTTCTATATGATGGAATAACGGTTGTTAAAAGATCCCACTCCCTGGCTAGGTTTCTAGATACTTCAGCATAAGTCCACGCATAGAGGTTTTCCTCCGGGAAAGGAAAAGCTGGGCTAACACCACCGGTAACTAACAAAAGAGAAGAGAACACGGCTTGGCGCTCCAAGCTCAGCGGTTAGGGCACCCGCCACTTGCATGCGGGCTGGTGGGTGCGAACTCAGCCCGAGCCTGCTAAAAGAGCAGGGAACAATTATTAAAACTTCCTTGATGGAGACTCCCCTAAAAGCTTTACTCACATTTTATCACTAATTCAACAAATACTACCCTTGTTTCTACATAAAGAAATTCAGTAAGTTAAAGTAACTTACCCATTATGATAAAGTAAATTTAAGCATTCAAACTGAAATCTGTCCCCACAGCCCAGCATCTCTCCCCATGCCTAAAATAGCAGATTTTTCATGCCCTGGTTTTGTGGTAGTTTGTTTCATTTAACTGTTAACATTAATTTGGACTTTTTTTGAATATTGTAAACAGTTGTTTAAAAGGTAAATACCACCTAGCTTCTACTCTCAAAGAAAACAAGCTATTCTTTCCTTAAATGCCCATTCTCAGTGGAAGGAGCAAGAAAAAAATCAGACACAATAAGGATTTTTTACACTTCCTAGGTTGTTTCAATTTTTCACTATATAGTGCTATAAAATGTAGTGTCAATCACTTGTAATTTCAGAGATTTTGTTTCATTTTCACAGCAATGGAAATAAAAGCTGTGTAAGTCTAGCATCTCAGTGCTTGGCATGTCCATCTCAGAAAAGACAAAGTGGTCACAGCAGCACACAGACCCTTAGCTACTTTGCATGCTGACAAGATAATCCATCTGGATTCAGTAGCAAATGCACGGATTCGGTTTCTCTTGAATATTCAACAAGAAAAGGGAGGGTGGTTTGAAATTTGATGAGCAGAAAGAATTTAAAATAAACTCTTCTAATAATATCTATTTATTCATTCAGTTAAAAATCGTCACGATGAGAAGGAACACATCCTACCATCTGAAGACATGGGTCCTGTCAGAGTTTCAAAAGCCTCCAATGGCTCTCCATCTCATATGGAATAAAATCCAGCAATTTCACCCACACCATTATCTCCCTGATAGAACTTCTTTCTCTCATACCTCTATTACAAGGTCCCAGCTGACATCATTGCTGAGCCCACTATGCAAACTCCTACCTCAGTCTCTGCTTTGCAGTTGCAGTTTCCTAGGTCAGAGATACTTTTCTCATAGGTATCAACAAGCATCACTGTTTTACCTCTTTCAGACCTCTTATTGTGTCTTTCTTGCCACACTATCTAAAACAAGCATCCTTACTGCTCCTGCCCACGCTATTCGGTGCTCTCTTTCCTGCTTAATTCTTCCCTGTAATACTTATCACCTTCTGCCTGTTGTTCATTTGTTTATGTTGTCTATCTTTTCTCATTGGACTAAAAGTCACATAAAGGCAGAGTTTGGTGTCTGTTTTGTTTATAGCACTAATTCCAACTTCTAGAACATGCCTGATGCATAAGAGGTGCTCAAAAATAATTGTTTCATAGATTGGTAAAGGAATAAATGGATAGATGGATGAACTGACGGGAGCATCTAGGAAAAGAGAAGCCAAGTTGTAACACAAGTTTGAAGAATCAAAGGCAAGATTGCTACTGTGCTCCAGGGTTGAAAATAAAAATCAATGAACATGGAGAGGGCAGCATAAAACATCAGCAGGTGGTTAGAAACAGCCAGGGCTTGCAGAAGTCTGCAGACTGTATACAGCAGTGATTCTCAACCTTCCTAATTCCATGACTCTTTAATATAGTCCTTATGTCTTGGTGACCCGCAACCATAAAATTATTTTCATTGCTACTTCATAACTGTAATTTTGCTACTGTTACGAATCATAATGTGATTGCAGGATGTATTTAGGCGACCCCTGTGAAAGGGTCATTAGACTTCCAAAGGGGTCGTGACCCACAGATTGAGAACCTCTGGTATAGAGAATTCTGGACCACACTGTGCAGAGGGAGAGGAATTTTTTGGAAGTTTGTAAGGAGAAAAGTGATGAGGTCCCCTTGGCTGCTATGTAGAGAGTTAATTACGTGAAGGCAACAATGGGCTACTGCAGATGACAAGATGGGAAGAGTTACTTTATGAGAAGGGAAGTAGTGGAGAGATTCTGGTAGGTTGCTAGAAAGACTTAAGAATTCCTGAGGAATGAGGGAACTAGTTTTGCTGGGATCAGGTTCCCTTATAATCATCTGTTTTTTGAACACATAATTATTGGGTATTGTTTCTGTGTATTATGACATTGGCTTAGCTTTGAAAAAGTTATTTCCTCTTTGGCAATTATAGTTGGTTATAGTTACAGTATACCATCACTAGAAAGAAAAATAATTATTTTTCATGGGCAACCCAACATATATAAGGTCCAGAAAAAGGTGCTTTATATGTGTCATCTTACTTAATCCTCCTATGAACCTCGATGGATGAGATAGCTAGAGAGGGGTGAGAGTAGGCGGATGTGTAGGGGCAGGGCAGATGCATACTTCCTGTCTCTAAATATCCTTCCTTCTTATTTATACTATATTTAATATTGCAATGGCTTTGGATACATTTGTAATTTGGATGCTTATTCACTTTCCCCTACTTGAGAAAGACACAGAAGAACACACATACATACACTCTCATGTGATAAAATAGGAAAAAAAAAATCCAGCTTTTAATTAAAATAGCATAACCTTAAAAAGAGTAATAGATAGTCCAAGAATATGCTTTAGGTGTAATCTAATATTGTTCTTAGTTTTTAATTATTATCAGCCATTATTTAGTTTAACTTCAGCTTTGACCTCAGGGATAAATAGAATATTTTCTTTAAACTTAGTATGGCTACCCCTTCAAGTTTGTTGGGGTTTTTTTTAAGACAAAGTCTCAATTTGTTCCCTTTGGTAGAGTTCCCTGGCATCATAGCTCACAGCAACCTTAAACTTTTGAGCTCAAGTGATCCTCTTGTCTCAGCCTCCCAAGTAGCTGGAACTACAGGGGCCCGCCACAATTCCCCATTATTTTTTAGAGATGGGGTCTGGTTCTTGCTCAACCTGGTCTCTTGAGCTCAAGCAATCAACCCACTTTGGCCTCCCAGAGTGCTAGGATCACAGGTGTGAGCCACTGCACCTGGTCTAGGACTTCAAGTTTAAAACAATTCTCATGTCATATTTGTAATGATCTAGAGGGAACAATTAAAGTAGCTATTCTAACTTTTTAAACCTATGAAGAAAATTATTCTTGAATTTTACTTAAAATTTCTCAAAGAACAGGGCTTATTTTAACTTACTAAAACTCTTGTTTTGACCTCAGATAAACTGTGGAAATATTGCCCCCCAAAGGAAAAATAGTTGTTAGTCTCTTCACATCATCCATTCCTAATTCCTATGATTTCCTTCCTATAAAACTACCAAAAAGAAGAAATAATTTTCAATAATAACACCATGCTATCCACTGAATTGTGACCTTCCCCTTACCAAAAATAAATAATAATAAGATATGCTGGATTATAGTCATGCACCACACAACATTTCAGTCAAGGGCCTCTCATACAATTATAATGAAACTGTAAAGCTCCTGTGGTGCAGTGATGTTGTGGTCATCACAGCACAATGCATTACTCAAGTGTCGATGGCAAAGCTGGTGAGGACAAACTGGCTATGCTGCCAGTTATATAAAAGTGTAGCACACATGACTGTGTGCAGAACACAGCACTTGGTAATGACAATGAATGACTGTGTTACAGGTCTATGTATTTATTAGACTGTACTTTTATTGTTATTTCTGAATGTATTCCTTCTACTTATAAAAAAAAATTAACTGTAAAATGATCTCAAGCGGGTCCTTTAGGAGGTGTTCTGGATCACCCTATGGATCAGGGGCGATGACAGCTCCATGCACGTTACTGCCTGTAAGGACCTTCCAGTGGGACAAGATGTGCAGGTAGAAGTCAGTGACCTTGATAACCCTGACCCTGTGTAGGCCAAGGTTCCTGTGTGTGTTTGTGCCTTAATCCAGTTTGAATATTATCCTCTGAAGAAGTGGGCCCTGGGAAGATAGACACAGAGAGAGAGACGGACACATGACAGTGAAGACAGAGATTGGCGTCACTGGCATCACTGGCGACAGAAACAGGCACAAAACACTAAATATTGCCCAGCTTATTTTTCAAAAGAAGGTAGGAAAAGGCAAATCATCATTATCATCATCATCATCCCTCTTCAAGTTTCACAGGGAATATGCTGATACCTTGATTTTAGGCTTTTAGTGTCTCAAATTACAAGATAGTAATTTTTTTTTATTTTAAGCCGCACTGCTTGTGGTCATTGGTTTCAATGAATTTGGCTACATTATAATGAATTTGTGTATCAGTTACATACTTTTTTTTGTAAATGTTTCAAATTTAATTCTCAAAGTTATTATTTATTTATTTATTTATTTTGTAGAGACAGAGTCTCACTTTATTATGCTTGATAGAGTGCTGTGACATCACAGCTCTCAGCAACCTCCAACTCTTGGGTTTAGGCAATTCTCCTGCCTCAGCCTCCTGAGCAGCTGGGACTACAGGCACCTGCCACAACGCCCAGCTATTTTTTTGTTGTTGTTGCAATTTGGCCGGGGCCAGGTTTGAACCCACCATCCTTGATATATGAGGCTGGCGCCCTACTCACTGAGCCATAGGCGTCACCCCTCAAAGTTATCTGTTGCTTTTTCTTTTTACATTTATTTATTATTTTAAATACTATGTCATTTTCTAACCGGACATTTATTCTTCGGAAACCTGCTCAGCTCTTTCCCTCACCTTATTATGATTCCAGGATGTCTCCTCCCCTCAAAAGCCCCTTCCAGCCCCTTCATTTAAAGTAGTACCTAACATTATTTTTTATTCCTTCTCTCCGCTTAATTTCCATACTATGTAAAAATCCCTGCCATTATATTTTATGTATATTTTACATCATTTTGTTTTTTGTTTCCCCAGATTTGAGCGTACGGTTTCTACAAATGGCAATTTTTTCTTTTGCCCGTCTTTGTACAACCTGTACCTACAAAGATTCATATTGTAGACTTAAAATAGTCTTCAAAGTTGAAGGTATCAATTTTCAAATGAAGAACTTGTTCTAGGTATTAATTTAAAATTAGAAAGTACCAATAAATTTATCTAATGATTTAAACTGCATATATGAAGAAAAACAGTTTTATCTGAAACTCAGATCTGAATGCTTATGAAAAGATATCAGCTACTTAGGGACAACCTCTTGAGATTGTTTTATACACACTAGAAGTGTATTTTCTTTTGTCAATTTCTAAAGTTCTCCCTTTTGAAAAATCAGAATAGAAGGACTACTTTTATTTTCATATAGCACATTTTTTCCCTATAGAAGAGTATCAGGAAAACATTACTAAGGGAGCTTTCTTATAATAGGAACTTTTAAGTTATATCTTAAAACTCTGACAATTTATTGATCCATTGATTCATTGTCTAGTTAAATATTATGCCCCTGCTATGAGGTAAAACACAGGGCGAAAGCTAAGAGGGATTTCAAGGTAAGTAGTAAAGTATCCCTATCCTATAGTCTTATGGAAAACGTAGAGATACATAAATCAAAATAATTTTAGTTACAAGATAACAAAACCATAAGATAGGCATCTTAAGATATTAAGGAGAAAAATATTTGAAGCCAGAGTTGTGTGGTATTAACTCCCATTGAGGTTTGATGCTCTATTTCTTCACCCTGCCCCTCAAGCCTCAGAGGGTGAGGCTTTCCCATCATTTCTACTTTCCAGGTGCCTTACCATGTTTCTTTGTTTCCTGACTTCTACCAACATTTCTATAAATCCATGAAAGCCCATTCATTAAAGTTGCTTATGTGAAACTCTAGAGAATCATATTTTCCACAATACAATTGTTGTCCTTAGCATATTTTACAGTACATGGCAGGAACTCAACAAACAGTAGCTGCTGTGGTCACAGATGGGACCATTCCTCACAATCAGGCAGGCATGAACTGCTACTGCAGGTATGCACTCAATAAGATTAGTCTTGAACCTCGTGTCTTTCCCTTTCCTACTGACCAACGTATGGAAGAGACATTTAGAAGGAAATGTAATAAAAATATCCATTATGAATAGATTTGAAAATAAAATTGATTTTTAAGGAAATTATCCTGAGTTCCCCAATTTGATCTTTCCCACAAGTACTATAGCATTTTACTTTCATTATTGGAGATTATTATGGATGCTAACTGTATATATATATATATTTTTTTTTTTTAACTTGGACTGTCTACTTCTGAAATGCTAAAGCAAAAATTTTACCTTTAAATGATACCTTCAGTTTGAAAAGTAAAATTTGTACAAGAAATATAATAGCAAAGAAGCTAAACGCTAAACAAGAATCAGAAAGAACTTGTACCAGCTTGATCCAACCCTAACAGGAAAGGGTTTTGTTGTTGTCTTTTGTTTTATATTGTTCAGATTTTGAAATGAGATAGACATGCTTTGCACATAATTACTTCCAAATTATGTTAACAATTGGGGTAAAAATCTTCACTATTAAATAGGGTAGAATCATTGTTAGGGGAGAAATTCACACATCACTAATATGTAGGGTATATGTTATTTCCAGGTCTCTGAGGATGACCAAAGAAAATTAAAAAGGAGAAGATAAAAATAAAAGCAGAGTATCCTAAGTAACCAAGTCTTTCCTATGTTGACCTCCTCACAATTAGAAGTTGTCACTCATTTCTGAACCCAAGGGCCTAAAATTTGCCATGATAAAATATGAGAGAAAGGCTATAGTTAGTTTGCAGTGAGATAAAGAATGGGGTTGGTGATCCAGATTTAAAAGGATCCAGGCACTAGAAAAAAGGGAAAATGGAAGTGTGACAAAAAATAGAATGGTTAGTTAGCACCCTCAGATAGGTGAAAAAATAAAAGAACGTCTCATTTTGCAGGTCACTGAGGCCTTGTCTTTGGGCATAGTGCAATGGAACTACCAGGGAGCAACCAAGGAGGATGGCCAGACTAAGGCCTCCATGTGCAGCATCCCAGGATACTCCAGTTCTCTAACAGCATTGTGAGATATAACATTGAGAACTTGCTTTACTTATTAAATCCATCATTTTAAATGTTTCTTATTTAGTTCACTTGTTAAAGTGAGGGTACTAATCATCCTTCCTCTATCTATCGGTAAAAACACCATTGAGATGGGTGGCCCTACAGTGACCAAGAACACCTCTCAGAATAACCAGCAAGGCTGACTTGCCAAAGGAAGCTACACCACTGCAGGCCTGAAGAAACAGATCAAGAAGCCAGTGCCTGTGTTTCAGGGTTAACAGATGTTGAATAACTTTCTCAGGATCACTCAGTCAGGAAATGGTAAAGGTATAATTCTTGCTGCAACTGGGACTGTTTCCACACTGCCTGTCTCTTCATTTGAAAATTAGAGCCAGTAAGTATCTTAGCACTGTTACATTAATTTGTCATGAAGTTAGTCATTCCATTGGGTACTAATACAATTCACAAAGGAGGGTGATTTATAAATCAAGTCTTTAGTGACACTCTCACTTACCTTTGTGCGCATTTTAGATTCTCATCAGAAAAATAAACTGATACTATTGGTATATAGAGTAAGTTTCCATTATATCTTTAGTGGAAACATATCTAAAGTAAACACACATTAAAATGAGAAACAGATTTGAAGGAATAAACTATAGAATGTTTAGCCTTCAGGATTATTTGGAATGATAATTGCACTTTATTATAGATAATACAATAATATTTCTAAAGTCATAATAAATTCTAGGAAACAGTATTTTAAAATGCTTATTGAAAATTAATGATTGGCTTTTGGCATTTTCCATTAATTTTCTGTGCTATAAAAAAAATGAAGGGTGAAATGCCATTCAATCCTATAATTCCTCTACTAGGTTTATACCCAGAAGACCAAAAGTCACAATATAACAAAGACATCTGTACCAGAATGTTTATTGCAGCCCAATTCATAATTGCTAAGTCATGGAAGAAGCCCAAGTGCCCATTGAGCCACGAATGGACTAGCAAACTGTGGTACATGTATATTATGGAATACTATGCAGCCTTAAAGAAAGATGGAGACTTTACCTCTTTCATGTTTACATGGATGGAGCTGGAACATATTCTCCTTAGCAAAATATCCCAGGAATGGAAGAAAAAGTATCCAATGTACTCAGACCTACTATGTAGCTAAACTATAGCTTTCACATGAAGGCTATAACCCAACTATACCATAAGACTATGGGGAAAGGGCCAAGGAAGGGGAAGGGAGGGGGGAGGTTTGGGTGGAGGGAGGGTAATGGATCGGGACACATCTATGGTGCATATTTTTATCTATAATAAAAAAATAAATTAATAAAAAAAAAGAAAGAAAAAGAAATTGACCCAACTAACAAAAAAGGGGCACAAAATTTACATGTATGATTACCTAAGCAAAGAGAATATGCTAATGCCAGATAAGCATCTAAGAATATGCTCCGTAAGTCATTTCACAAGTGCAAATTATATATCAAATGTACAGGTGCACATACACTAGAATGACTAAAATCTAAAGGACAAAAAAAAAAAAAAAAAAAAAAAACTGAAAATACCAGATGTTGCAGAGGATGCAGAGAAACAGGCACTCAAACATTCATTGCTGGTGGGATTGAGAAACGTCATCACCTGAAAAGGCAATTTTGCAGTTTCTTACAAGGCTAAACATAATTTTAATATGCAATCCAGCAATCATGTTTCTAGATATTTATTTGATTAAAAAACTTAGATACACAAACAAAAGACAGCACACAAATGTTTATTGGAGCTTTATTTATAATTTTCAATACCTAGAAACTATCATGTCCTTGAACAGGACAAATGACAAGCATATGTGGTATATCCGTGTTACTCAAAGATTTAATGGAATGAGTCAGGCAAAGACATCAATGAACCTCTTATATACATTATTAAGTGAAAGAAGTCAGTCAGAAAAAGGCACACTAATTTAAAATGTCATCGAGGATATTGGGTAATCTTAGGTTGGTAGAGGCTAGTACAAACAAAAATATAATTTTATTAAAATAATACAAAACAACCTCACCAAAGGATGGGGAAAATAGTGTTGATGTAAGTAACCTTGGAAATTAAAGATCTTCCTTAACCCTTTAATGGTCATATATAGGAAAAGAAACAAACAAACAAAAACTAACGCTAACGTGATACTTATTGGTGAAATACTACACTATTTTCCCCTTGTATGGAAACAAGACAAGGAGGACTTCTCTTACCACTCCTCTTTAACAAGTCTTGGACATCCTAGGCAGTTTAATTAAGGCAACAAACAAATTAAATTTTGGCAGTCCTTGGGTTATGAATGAGATAGGTTCTGTGGGTTTGTTCTTAAGTTGAATTCGTGTGCAAGTTGGAGTAGGTACATTGACCAATTACTTGTAATACCCTCAATTTGTTAAGTATGATTTGTAGGTACGTTGATTGCAACTTGGGAACTAACTATATGTAAAGATTAGAAAGTAGAAATTGAAACCACCTTTACTTATGACCATGACTACCTCTATGTGGAAAATTTTGAAGAATTTATAAAGGAAGTGTAGAATTAATAAATGAGTTTAATAAGGGGATAAGATACAAGGCAACTGTAAAAAAATCATAAAAACTAATAATGAGCAATTAAAACTTGAAATTAAAAACATCATTTATAATAGCACCACAAAAGCAATGAAATTGGTATAATCTAAAAATTTATATAGCATTTGTATACTAAAAACTGAAACGCCTTGGTGAAGTAGAAGGAAATCTAAAGTAAATAAATAGAGAAATGCATTACGTTCACATATTGGAAGACTCAAATTTTTAAGATGTCAATTCTCCACAAATAGATCTAGGGATTTAACTCTCTCTATATAAAAATCCAGCAGAAACTTCCATGGATATGAACAAGCTGAGTCTAACATACATAAAGAAAGGCAGATAAACTAGAAATTTGAGAGAATAGAAAAAATCTTGAAGAAAAATTAATTGTGCACTTTATCAAATTATCTCCCTCAAGATAATTTTTTACTACAATAACATGAGTGCAAGGTAGAAAAACACCATAGACATTGCTTTAACCAAGTTATCAAGGTAATTTTACCTATAGTATGACATGCACTCTCATATCTGACATCCTGCAAAAGGCACATCACTTCGTGTTATTCTTGCCAAAAAATACATAACCTCAATCTAATCATGATCAAACATAAAACTAATCTACATTGAGGAACATTCTACAAAATAACTAACCAATATCTTTCAAAAGAGTCAACATAGAGGAAAAAAAGGAAAAACTGAGAAATTGTCACATGTAGACAAAAGACATGACAACTAAATGAGACACAAACTATACTTTAGATTTTGGGAGCGAATAAAGACTTTGGTGGAAAACTTGTGAAACCCGAATAAATTTTAGTTAAAAGTGGGTATCTATGTTTACTTCTTAGTTTTGACAAAATATCCCACAATAATATAAGATATTGATATTAGGGTGCTGTGTATATCAGAAATAAACTTTTTTCTAAGTCTAAAGATATTTCAAAAAATAAGCTAAAAATTAAATTTAAAATAATATTGATCATTAACTAAGAACATTATTGACTAAGCATTTTATAATCACTTGAATAAAGGATGTTACAAAGCAGAAAACTATAGGTTTTATAATTATATGAAATTACCACACTCATTTAAACAGATTTTTGAGAGAACAGCTATGTACACTTTGACTCAAAGTGTAATATTTGAGTCAAAACTAAGCTATTTTCAATTTTTTTTTCTTTTTAGATTCTCTTCTTCACCACTAGTGGCAGGGAAGGTTGAATAAATACAAAAGGTAAAAATTTTCCAGGTTTTTAAAATGTAAGGAATGTGATAATCTCTACCAACTAAAATAGAATAGGAAAAGTTGATGGAAAGGATAACTTCAAGATGCAGGGTAATAATACAATTGTATCAACTGAATAGTACAGAAATGGAGATACAAACATTTTCATTGAAAGTTCAGTCATTTCATCCCAAATACATTCTAAAATTGTTAGAATGTATTTTCCCCATCTTTGTTCTTCCTTTGATGGGTGATGGATCTTTGAGGTAGTCACAACACTTCTTTACAAAAACTCATAGAACTGGGAAATTTATGTAACAATTTCTTTTAGCACATAACACAATTCTAAATCCAAATTACTCATCCTCAAGTCAGGATCATCTGTTCAGTTTCAAGTGAAAGAAACCCAAATCAAACTGGATTAAGCCAAAAAAAGAAATAGTTGATTTACTAAATTAAAGTAAAAGCTGAGATAATAGAAATAGCTTGAAACTCTGTTTAATTCAAATCTCAAACTTTTATTAGGGGGCTTCAGCTCCACAAGTTATGTTTTTCTTTGTGTTGGTTTCATTAAGCAGACTTTCTCCACATGGTGAGAATATAGGCCCCCAGCAACTTGTGATTATTTTGCTTTTACAGCTTGAAATTTCCTTAGTAAACACTATATATACTACACACACACACACACACACACACACACACACACAGAGTATAAAGGAGATATATATATATATCTATCTTTCTCAAAACACTTGGGGAATTCTGGTTATCTTGGGACATATTCATTCCTGAAACAATATCAGAAGGCAAAGAGTTAGAATAGCACAATTGGTGTGATATGATTTGTGTGCCTTCTGGGAGAGGACTGTGATCTCATTTAGCCAAACCACATGAACAGAGCGTGAATCATAGAGAATAAAGAGTTGTGGCATATTAAAGGAAAGAAAATTGGACAAAATTCCAAATATATTTATTACTATTATAGATATTAGATTTTTAAAATTATTGTGTGATTGCCATCATCTTTATTTCCTCAAAGAATTCATACCATCCAGAAAAGGAAGAGAAGCCAAGATGGTGGACAAGAAGCAGCCTGCACACACTGCTGTCGCGAAGAGCATCAAAATTGGAACAGATACTTACCTTTAGATTGATCATCTGGGCAAGAGTACTGGGAAGGAAGCAAGAGTGAAGTGAAGAAGGTGAAGAAGGTAGAAGTGGGATGAACTGCTCAGCAGGACCAGAGGTAATTAGGAAAGGTGCCCACACATGGGAAAGGGAAAGATGAGAAATTCCCAGGCTCTGAGCTTCCCCTGAGGATACCACAACTGAAGCTGGGAGGGCCTCTCCCCTCCAGCAGGCTTCCATATTGACACAGAGACCTAACTGGAGGCTGTGCAGCTATGTTGCTCCAGATGGAAGAGCTGGCCAGCAGGCGAGCCCTGAGCATTGTGGCCAGTGCTATTGTAGCATATAAACCCCAGCACAACTTTGCCCAGAGTCAGAGGAGATGACTACAGCATCTCTGCTTGCCCCTGCTAGGCAGAGAGAAAGCTTGGAATCCTAAAGCTCATGTGTGCCCCATGGACAGATGACATGTATACCTCCCCCACCACAACAGTCTGGGGCCCTGGCAGAGCAGGAGATCAAGGGCAGTTTTGGGGCTTAAGCCCATTTTCCACAGGACATGGGCAGGGCACTGTCCAACTGCCTATTGCTGGTGCAGTCTAAACACATTGCTTCCACCCCTACTCTCTAACATGCTGCAACTGGTGTGAAAGCCAATGGAGCTATAGCCATTGGATCTCTGTGGTCTGCACAGACATCTGGGGGTCACTCCATACTGTGTATGAGCTGTGACCTGCTGGCCCACTCTATGGGGGGCTACTCTGCACCAAGCTTCATGGGCCTAGGGATAGCTATGCCCTGACAACCTGCTACTCCCTTTGCTGCACCCTGGACAGATTGCACCCAGCCTATACACCCAACATCTTGTCTACCCAAGCCTGCACGCATGTGTGTCGTGTGAGCAGACCTTCCCATCTCCTGTGGTTGTCCTGTTAACCAGCTCCACATGGGAATACATGGTGCCAGGGCTTGGCACTGCTACAACAGCATGGTGACAGGGAAACAAAGAAGACTCAGCAGAGCAACAGTGTTAAAGCCTCCACCATTTCCTGCAGGGTTAAACTTCTGGAGTAGGACCTACGCACACCATCCAGTGAGTCATCCCTATCTTCACAGTGGTCTTAGCAGAGGGGAACAAATATACATCATCTACTATCTGTTTAAGCTGAGAGAAGTAGCCCAAGATGAGAAGACATCAGCATAAAAAAATCCAGCAACATGAAAAATGTGATCCCAAAGGATCACAATAGCTGTCCAATAATGAACTCCACCAAAGGAGAATTGGTGAGATCACAGATGTGGAATTCAGATTATGGATGGCAAGTAAGATGAATGAAATTGAAGAAATGGAAGGAAACAATTGGATTTCTTTACCAAAAAATAATAATAATAAGTCAAGACATGAATGAAAAATTCACTGAAGAGATAGATAACACTAGAAAAGAGATAATAGAACTTAAAGAAGTGAAGAGACATTTAGGGAACTTCAAAATTCTTCAGAAAGCTTTAACAACACACTAGACTAGAAGAAAGACTTTCAGAGCCTCATGATAATGATTTTTCATTGAAACATGCAGAAAAATGAACAAAGAATAATGAACAAGCACTGGGAGAAATTTGGCATTACACAAAGCAAACTAATATAAAGAACTATAGATATTTCTGACAGAGAAGAAAAACCAATAAGCATGGAAACCCTCTTGAACAGAATATTAGAGGAAAACTTTCCTGATATCTCTAGAGGTTTAGAAATCCATGCACAAGATAGTCATCAAACACCTGGAAGATTTATAACAAATAGGACATCACCAAGACATGATCATTGACCTGATCAAAGTCAAAGTGAAGGAGAAAATCATACAAGCTGCAAGATGGAAGCAACAAGTTATTTACATGGGAAAATCCATCAGACTTAACAACAGACTGCTAGGCAGGCAGATTTACCTAGCCAGAAGCATTCAGATACCACTTTTAGTTGAGAATAAACAGAATAACTGCTGACCAAGAATTTCATATCCTGCAAAACTAAGTTTCACATATGAAGGAGAAATTAAGTCTTTTCAAGATATATAAAGATTAAAGGAATTTGTTCCCAACTAGACATGATCTATTGGAAATGCTTAGAAGTACTCTATAGATAGAAAAGAACACTCAACACAAATGTAAAAATACTCAAAAAGATAAAGCTCACACTTACAAAGATTCACCCACAGAAGAAAACAAAGTAACTAGTTTGCATTCAGCATGATGAATAGGACATTATCTCACTTGTCAATTATCCTTGGGTTAATGACAAAGTTAAGATGAACATGAAAAGATTTTTTGAACTAAATGACATCTAGGCAGGCCAAATCTATGGAATAGAGAAATAGTACTATTAGAAATTTGTGGCCTCACATGTTTACATCACAAAGACAGAAAGGTCACAAATTAATAAACCATCATCACATCTCAAGGAGATAGAAAAAGAACAAGTCAAATCCAAAGCTTGGAGAAGAAAAATAAAATTAACAAAGCTCAGAGCCGAACTAAATGAAATGGAAACAAAGAAACAACAACAAAAAATATATAGTGTCAAAAAAAAATGTGCTCTTTGAAAAGATAAAATAAAATTGATAGACTTTTAGCTAGCTTGACCTAAAATAGAAAAAAAAAAAGAACCAAACAAGCCCAATTATAAATGAAAAAGAGACATTACAGCTGATATCACAGAAATAAAAAATATTATTTTATATATGAATACTATGAAAATCTCTACACATACAAAGTAGAAAATGTGGAACAAAGAGATAAATTCATGGAAACACACAAGCTCTCATACCTGAATCAGGAGGAAATAGAAATCTTGATCAGACCAATAATAAGCATTGAGATTGAAGTTGTAATAAAAAAATCTATCACAGACAAGCAGAAGACACTAGACCAGATGGGTTCACAGTTAAATCTAGCCCACTTATGAAGAAAAACTGGTTCCTATTCTAGAGTCTTCATTCCTTCCCATTGAGAAAGAAGGAATCCTCCCTACCTTATTCTTTGAATTGAGTATGACCTTGATACCAAAGCCAGGAAAGGCCACACACACAAAAATAACTACAAACTAATCTTGCTTATGAACACAGATGAAGAAATCCTCAAGAAAACTCTAACAATTAAATCCAACAGCAAATAAAAAAGGTAATTTACCATAATAAAATGTATTTCACCCAGGGATGCAAGGATTCTTTTTTTTTTTTTTTTTTTACCATATTCAGATTGGTAAACATGATTCACCACAAAATAGAAACAAAAACAAAGCCCACATCATGATCTCTCATAAAAAAAGAGCATTAAAAAAAATCTACCATGCTTTTATGATAAAAATCCTCAGAAAACTAGGGGTAGAAGGAAATGCTTAAACATTATAAAAGCCACAAAGAAAAAAATCAACATCATACCGAATGGGGAAAAATGTAAAGCATCCCTCCTAAGAAACGATACAAGATAAGGCTTTCCATTGTCACTACTTCTATTCAGCATAGTGTTGGAAGTCCAAACCAGAGCAGAACACTCACTCAACAGAAAGAAATAAAGTCTTTTTATAGGCTTTATAGATCATGAAAGAGGTGAAATAATCCCTGTTCATTGACAATATGATCTTTTATCTAGAAAACTCTCAAGACCACTAAAACACTCCTAGAATTGATAGGTAAATTCAGCAAAGCCTCAGGTTACAAAATCAATGTAAACAATTCAGTATCATATTTATATTCTAATGGCCATCACGTAGAGAGTCAAATCAAGAACTCAATACAATTTAAAATAGCTACAATAAAAATAAAATGCCTGGGAATGAATATACTTATCAAGGAGGTGAAAGGTTTCTACAGGGGGAACTACAAGACATTAATGAAAGAAATTATAGATGACACGAACAAATGGAAAAACATCACATGTTCATGGATTGGTAGGAAAAACATCTGAAAATGTCCACATTGCCCAAAGTGATTTATAGTTCAATGAAATTTCCATTAAAATACCAACATCATATTTCACAGGTTTAGAAAAAATAATTCTATGTTTCATTTGGAACAAAAAAAGAACCAAATAGCCAAAGCAATTTAAGCAAAAAGAATAAATCTGGAGGTATCTTATTACCTGATTTTAAATTTTACTACAAGGCTATAGTAACTACAACATGGTAACTGTTGTAAAAGTAGAGATGTAGATCAATAAAACAGAACCGAGACCCTAGTAATAAAACTACTTACCCTAATGAAATGATCTTTGACAAAGGTGACAATAACATATCTTGGGGAAAGAAAGTCCTATTAAATTAAGGGTGCTGAGACAACTTGAATAGCCATATGCAAAAGAATGCAACAGTACCCCTACCTCTCATGACTCACAAAAATGAATTCAAGATGGATAAAGAACTTACATCAAAGGCAAGAAGTCATAAAAATTCTAGAAGAAAACATAAAAAAAAATCTTACAGAAATTAGCCTAGGCAAATAAAGTAGGACTCCAAAGTTAAAAGCAGTAATAAAAAAATAAATAAATGACAATTATTAAAAAAGTTAAAAGTTTATGAACATGAAGTAATCAACAGCAAATAGACAACCTACAGAATGGAAGATAATATTCACAAATTATACATTGACCGATGGATAATATCCAGAATCAACAGAGAAATTGAACTAAGCAAAATAAAAAATGCAAACAACTCCATTGTAAAGTGGGCAAATAATGAACAGAAGGCTTTTCAAAAGAAGACAAATAGCCAAACATGAAAAAATGCTCAACATCACTAAACACTTCTACAGTGTTGTTAGGATTGTAAATTAGTACAACTTCTATGGAAGACAGCACAAAGATTTCACAATAAATAAATAAATAAATAAATAAATAAATAAATAAAATAAATGTAGACTTACTATTTGATCCAGCATTCTCACTACTAGGTATTTACACAAATGAAAAGAAGTTATTATATCAAAAAATACCCACACTGGAATGTTTATTGCAGCACAATTCACCATTACAAAGATGTGAAATCAAAAAAAGAAAAACAAAAAAAAGTATAGAGTATATAAAATTATGGAGTACTATTCATCCATAAAAAGATATGAAGTTGTGTCTTTTGAAGCAACTTGGTTGGAACTGGAGACCATTACCCTAAGTCAAGTATGTTAGGAATGGAAAAACAAACACCACATGTACTCTCTAATAAGCAGGAATTAAACAATAGGCATACATGGGCATAGAGAGATGTAAAGGACATTGGAAATTAAGAAGGGGGAAGAGTGGAGGAGCTCAGGGACACAAACTTACGTGTTTGGGTCAATGAACACTATTCTGATGAATGGAACACTAAAAACACTCAGTTAAGCATTATACAAAGTATAGCAAAAACATTTGTACTCTACTATTTTGAAATTAGAAGGGAAAAAAAAAATTATACCTTCCAGTTACAGGTTGATTCCTATAATTTTTATCTCAATACTGATTTATTTTACTTGATTCTCTTTTTTCTCTTCTATGTAAAATTATAAAATGAGAGGCAAATGGAAATAAAATGAAAAAGGAAAAAAAAAAGGAAAAAAAATGTAAACATGCAAAATAAAATAGATTGTTTTTAATCCATTTAAAACAGACACATGTACAAAGACAACAAAACTTACAGGGAATTTAATCAAGAACTTGGAATTCACATCTTAAGAAAAAATGACGTGTAAGTCACTTCTTGCACTATTAGAGCATAAATACATGTGCATTATATTTCAAATTTCATTTTCCATGTGAATGGTTTTCTTTATTCAGCGTGGTAATTAGTTACAAATTTTTCTCCTTAGAACATGAAATATAAAACAAACAACCCACACACATCTTTTGTTTTCTGTTAAAAAATATTGTGCTAAAGAAGGAAGTAAAATTTAAATAAATATTGTTAATGCCTAGTTCAATTTACCTACTTTTATATTTTGGCTGCCTCTATTTCTTTTTCTCTTTAATAAGAGGTTCTGTGAATTTAAATGTAGTTAACGTTTTGCAATTACTTTTGCAAATAGTCATTATAATTTCACATTTTACCTAAAATAGAAAAAATAGAAAATTAAGTTTAGTGTCTATGCAGAACCATATCAAATTATTTCTACTGATGCCTTATTTTATTAGAGAAAAACATAAATTATAATAGTTAAGTGGAAATAAGTTAAAATGATTCTTATCAGAAAAAAAGAAAAAAATTATAAAAAATAGCTTGTGATTGGTATGTAGAGCATACAATTTCTCAGTATAAAAACTGAAAATTATATGTTCTAAAATTAAAAAATAACCGTCTGCAATATGTTTATTTAAACATAAATAGTTTTAATTGTTTGAAAAATTGTGTCCTATTCATGATAACTTTCTTCACATTCTTCCTGACTTTTTCCTTCAAGTTTCTATTGATAAAAGACTTGCTTCAAAGATTCATTCATAGTTTTAAGGGTATTGAGTCATTATCAGAGCCAGGGCCATTTCTAGTAGGCATTCTACTGCATTAGCTAACATTTGTTGAACTCTCCTATTTTAAGGTATTCTTAAGATTTGCACATGTGAAAACAGCTGCTAAAATGTGAGCATTCCTACTCAGTTCATTTAAGGCTCCAGGAGCACTGTCCACTTTCCTCTGTGCTATGCTCCATGTCCAAGGCAAGACAAGGAAAAGCAGTTTCCAGGAGACTTGTGTGATCATTCATTGGCTCCCACCTCCAGACTAACACAGGGTTGGACATACTCAGAGGGAGTTGAAAATACTTAAGAGCCTTTCTTTGGAGAGAACTGATGAAAGCTTTGAAAAGAGAAAATACAGATAATATGAGTTATGGGCACAGGACAACTAAATAGATATGCAGAGACAGGATGGGTTGGAGAATGAGGAAATTGTGGATTTTGTACCTTTTTTTTTTTTTCTTTTCACCTTCCCAATGTACAATTATCATGGTATTTGATATCCTTAAAAGTAGTAATTGTAGGGAATGTCCAGCTGTTTACATTACTTGAATGTAGCAAGTTGATTGTCAAGCCACAATTTGCATCCAGTAATGGTTTACAGAGTAGTTTTTCAACCCTCAATGAGTTTAACACACTCCCAGAATATTAGTCCTGAGCATGACTTTACAAGAAGTATGGCTTCTTGACACTATCATCCCTTACTAAACCAGATAAACTCTTACAAGCTTAGACAGGGAGTAAGTTGGAGTACAGAAAGGATTAGACATTGGTCAGAATTTCTGTATCCTTGAACATCAAAGGTTAGCTGGAGTGTGGGTAAAACTCTCAGGTAGTTATGAGAATTTAAGAGTAGAGATGAATTGTGCTTCACTTTCTTCATAGGGCACACAACCCATGGACTTCCCCTCACAATCAAGATAAGAGAGAAAAAAGGAGAATTTCCATCTTCAGAATCTAAGAAGAGTCTTTCAGAACCTCCATGTAAGCCTAATATATTGCAGCCATTGATTGTTCTTACGTAAAAATGAATAGAACAGAAAGTTGCACTATCCCAAGCTGATCTTAAGTTGTAACCAGGAGATTTACTCTCCAGTGTTAAAGCAAAGTGGAGTGGACAGTAGAGTTAGTGACCAATTGGGAATATAGACTTCTCAGCAGCAAACATTAACCTTTTACATTCATAAAAGACAAGGATTCAATGGATAAGTTCCAACATGAAAAATGAGAAAGTGGTGTGAGGACTTCTTCCATGATATATAACGTTGTGCAAGTCATAGCAGCCTCCCTGTGCCACCCACTGTGGACTTTAAGCACCATTCCAAGAAAAAAAAAAATAGAGCAGAAAAGAGGATAACAGAAAAGATGGCTTAGATTATGATGGAATCTAAACCAAAAATTTATGAAAAAAACTGGAAATTGGGCCACATTAAACTTGGTGTTATCACACAAAATGATTAATTTGAATTACAGAAAAAATTAAAGAAAATTACATTTCTCTCATACCTGAATTTGTTCCCTAAAAATACCATATTTGCTAAAGGAGTTTGTCAACTTTCAAGTAATTGATCTATGGCTACAGTTAATTCTTTTTAAGGAGTGACTGAATATTCATGAAACTGCAGCTATACTTTAATTATGATTCTTGATCAGTATTTGAAATCCAGAGAAGACAGGCACCCACATATTCCCAAGGGATGGGAGCTATGCATCCTTTTCAAAACACTAGTTGGTCTAATTAAACTAAATCTTAAGAAAGGCATCCTACGTTCAAGGTGAAATCAAACTAAAGCAAGTGCCCAAGCACCAGTTTGGCAAAAACTCTCCCAAAGATTTAAGTGAACCAATGTAAATATTCCAATGATTTTTTTTTTTTCCTAAAAGGACAGTCTCTTATGCTAAATAGTGTGCTTCACATAGGGCAGTTAGATGCCAGTGACATTACTTAATAGAAAATGTCTGTAGCTGAAAATTTACAAGGAAGTCATTACTTTCAGCAGAATACTTTATAACTATAACTCTTTTTTAAGCTGGAGAGAAATTTTTATTATATTTCTAATGAGTTTGTCCTTCTAAAAGTGAACTTTCATGTGTAAGGATTCTAAAATGTTAAAAAAAATCCATACAGCCATATATACTTTAGTGTGAAATGTGGGTAGCGTGGGGGTAAAGAGGTGTTAATTGATTAAAAATATTAGTTTTGAGTGGATGATTGCAGAGGTTGTCAAAGCTTAGTTCTACTAAAAGATTCAGTGCCAAATTATACACTGTATTAAACAGCATAAGTAGCATTAAAAATTAAAAGCAACTCAGCATTAAGTCCGATTATATTGTCAATGAAGATGATAATTGGGAGCGTTTAAAGTAAAATTTGCAGCAAAGGAAACAATTACATTACGCATTCCTTATGATACTGTTTTTGCTTAAATTTTTATTTAAAGTTACCATACATTAATCACTATCAGCAAAAAACAATATATATACATATATATATATATATATATATATATATATATATATATATATATGTGGCTCAGGTATAAGAATGCATATAGGATATAGTTACAGGTGAGTTGAAAAGAACTGATGTCACAGGCAGTGACTAATATGGTTCTTTCGCACCCCCGGTTCCAGGATGAAAGATGTCAGCCCATTCATAAATTCTAGAGGACAAAATAGTAAGAAATAGTTTGGATGTGGCAGTGGTAATTTTAAAAATACCCAAGGTTGCAAAGCAGAGGGAGTCACGATCATGGGCCATTAACCAAATTGCATGGATTTGAGAGAAAAGAGGAGTAAAGACATTTACTCATACAAAGTTAATCTGAAGCAAGTAAATAATCTTATTTCCTAATATAACTGTAATTCTGACTATGCTTCTACTTCTGTTACTGTATGCATAGTAAAAATAACACCCAGTACTTACTGAGCACTTATTATATGCCTGATAATGTGCTAAAATAAAATAAATTATTTATTTCAATTAATTAAAATTTATTTTAAATTAATTAAGGATTGTTGTCACTTATGAGTAGAAGATGGAGCCTTAGAGAGATGAATCAACTTACCTCTTGAAACACCTGGTATGTAAACTTGTCTCCTTATTGCCAATGCATAGCACTGTATCTCTTTTTGTGTTATGAGTACAGCTGGCCTTCTATATTCCTGGATTCCATTCCCAAATATTTGCAAATATTTGGTAAAAAAAATAGATAAAAATAAAAAAGTGAAAATAATAACAAAAATACAAATAATAACAAATAAAAATGAAACCTAACAACTATTTACATAACATTTACACTGTATTAGGTAATATAAGTGATCTATCTAGAGATGACTTATAGTATGTGGGGGGATATGTAGAGGTTCTATCACATACATAAATACTATGTCTTTTATAATATATGAAGGACTTGTGCACCCATGGACTTTTTTTTTTTATTTAGAAGGGTTCATTTGTTAATCATTTTTTTTAATTGTTAAATCATAGCTGTGTACATTAGTGCAATCAACTGTACCCATTCTAAGATGCACCATAGATGTGGTCCCACCCATTACCCTCCTTCCAACAAAACCTCCCCCCTCCCTTCCCCTTCCATGGCCCTTTCCCTATAGTCTTAGTGCTATAGTTCGGTTATAGCCTTCATGTGAAAGCTATAATTTAGCTTCATAGTAGGGCTGATTATGTTGGGTACTTTTTCTTCCATTTCTGAGATACTTGGCTAAGAAGAATATGTTCCAGCTCCATCCATGTAAACATGAAAGAGGTAAAGTCTCCATCTTTCTTTAAGGCTGCATAGTATTCCATGGTATACATGTACCACAATTTGCTAGTCCATTCGTGGGTCGATGGG
>CAUYPK010084810.1:0-34414 GCA_963574355.1 Loris lydekkerianus | reverse complement strand
CTTAGGATAATGGTCTCCAGTTCCACCCAGATAGTTGCAAAAGGCATTGACTCATTCCTTTTTTGGCTGACTAGTACTCCATGGTATACATATGCCACATTTTGTTAAACCACTCATGGATCGATGGTCACTTGGATTGATTCCGTGTCTTTGCAATTGTAAATTGTTCTGCAATAAACATTCTAGTGAGGGTGTCTTTTTGATGAACAGACTTCTTTTCCTTTGGGAAAATACCCAGTAGTGAGATTGCTGGATCAAATGGTAGCTCTCCTCTTAGTTCTTTGAGGAAATTGCATGCTGTTTTCTATAGAGGTTGTATTAATTTTCAGCCCCATCAACACTGTGTAAGGATTTCTTTCTCTCTGCATCCGTGCCAGCATCTATTGTTTTTGGATTAATAAAAGCAAGCCATTCTAACTGGGTTATGGTGATATATTATTGACATTTTATTAGAATTTGCATTTCCCTAATAGTGATGTTGAGCATTTTAAATATGTTTATTGGCCATTTGTCTGTCTTCTTTTGAAAAGCTTCTTTTCATGGCTTTTGTTTACTTTCTGAATGACTTTTTGTTTTTCTTGCTGATTTACTTGAATTCTTTGTAGATTCTGGATTTTAACCCCTTATTGGATGTATAGTTTGCAAATGTTTCTTTTTTGCGTTCTGTAATGTTGTCTCTCTGCTCTGTTGGTTATTTCCTTAGCAGTGCAGAACCATTTTAGTTTAATCTAATCTTATTATTTACTTTTATTGTTCCACCAGTATGACAGCTGCTGCTGTCCAGTCATACAGGCAGGGGTTTGTCTTAGCAGCCTACGGAGCTGCTGGTTGGCCAAGCTTCTCCTCACCTACCTAGGTCCCACTGAGCTAGTTGCCCAAGGCTTCCCAGGTGGTAGCTGTGGCATATGAGGCTCTTCCTCTCTCAGACTCCTCACAGGGGAAAAAGCATGCTTGGCTTTCAGTCACAGGACACAAAAGGGGGAGCACTATTCTGTCTGCTCCCTCCCTGGCCCAGTGGGGGTGATGTGAGGTTACTGTTGGAAGGCTGAGTTCCAAGTGGACCTGGCACCGTGCACTGGAGTGATAAGGTGGCTGCAGATACCAAGGATTGCCAGAGACCAGATCACTGCTACTCCTGCTCTCTGGTGAAATGTCTCTGCATTGACTCTGAGCAGCTTCTAGATTAGCCTAAAGGTCTATAGTGGATGAGGAAGAACCCTCACATCTTGAGCTGCCTAGACCTTTTTATTGCTTGTCTAAAAAACAGTACCCTAGCCATGTGTGGTGGTGCATGCCTTAGTCCCAGCTACTTGAGCCTAGGAGGTTGGGGTTGCTGTGAGCTAGGCTGATGCCTTGGCACTCCATCCTAGAGCAACAGAGTGAGACTTTGTCTATAAATAAATACATAAATAAATAAATAAATAAATAAAATATAGTGTCCCCTTGGGGGAACTTCTTCTAGTCTGCTGTCTTCCCCTCTTTTTAACAATGTGAATTGTATTGGGATCCTCAGCTTAATCTCTGAGATGGTGGGTGGTACTTATGAGTACAAATCGCTGCCCCTGTTTGATTGAATCAGTAGATGCTATAATGAGCTGTACCATTGTTCTGCCTGTAAGTAATTGGTGTTCGCTGAGAAGAGTCAAACTTCATTGATGTTCTTTTATGCCTGTAATAAGCTCTAGCCCCTCAGGAGAAGCACTTGAGTTCCCTAGGCAGTAGGAGGGGCCCTGGAGCTCCCAGGGGATTGCTCATTCTCCATCACAGCAGAGGTGGGTGGGAGAGTGAGGCTGGGTGGGGGTAGGTATGGCAAGCCCACCTTCATTCAGGCTCCATAAAGGTAGGTTCTAGAACTGTCTTGGCAGAGATCAACGGTCAGTTCCCAGGCTACTGGGGAAAGTCACTAGGAAGGAGCCAAAGTGGCTTCAGCAAACCACAAAGTCTGCTGTGGGGAAGGGGCCATCTGCAATTTAACAGCCGGCTATTTTGAGTGAGCTCTGTCTCTCTTGCTCTACCCTTGCCCAGAGAGTCTCCATCCAATGTCTGGTTACAAACAGGCCCAAATTTACTGAGTAATGATGAAATCAGTGGGCTGAGAACTTCTCTATCCAAGGACCCACCCCAGTCTGAAAGCCTGGTTTTCCTATGAGAGAATGGATGCTTCATCAGATCACCATGGCTGGGACACACACTGTCCTATCCCATCAGTTCTGCCCATGTGGGCTCCCTTGCCTACTGAGTTCAGCTCCCAAATACCCTCTTTATGCCCCGTAGCAACCCAACTGAACCCTGGGACCATGGGATCCTACCTGCATGTCTGTCCTGCTGACAGGCACCTTTGGAGGTTCTGACAAGGAGGAAACTCCCAGACCAAACACCCTTGGGTCCACTGTGGGTCTTCGAGGGTAAAGATATGGGTCCTACTCTCGGTGGAAACCTCAGACTAGAGGGTGCAATAGCAGAAGGAGGCAGCGCCTAAAAGTCTCGGCTGACTAGGCCCCCTAGGTTGCAGTGGGCAGGGGAGGGACAGGGAGGGGCAGTGTCTGAATAGAAGAGAGCCAGCACCCTGGCTCCTCAGGTGCCTCAGGGAATGTCCAAACTCTGGGATGGCATAAGTTCTCCAGGGTCCCCTCCAGTGGGGAGGCATTGGAACTGCCTGTGTGGGGACAGATGATGGAAACACTGAAGAGCTGGAGCTCCCTGGAGTGGCGGCTATGGCAGAGATGGGGATTCCCTTTTTCTCACTGGGCTGTGGTCCTAAAGCTGTGGAAGGCTGATTCTGTATTTTCAAGAGGGTCTTTATTCAGTGATTACAGTAGCACTTGGGCTCATGAGGCTGGAAAAGCTTGCAAGCAACTCAGCAGCTCCCTGATTACAGGATGCATGTAGGGAAGATAAACACCCCCTCCCCCCCCCCACTACCCCTTCACTAGTCTCCCTGCTTCTCCACGGTTGGTTTCTGCTGATGTCTTTTTTTCCCTTTCTGTTCTGCTTTGCAGTTTCTTTCTTTCCATGGAACCTATGGCAGGCTCTGGCATGAGTCTTTCTTAACTACACCTGAGCAGTGCTCATTCCTTCCTCTGCTTGATCTGAAAGCCTTACTTCCCTCCAGGCGACCTGGCACCTGAGGTATCTGGACAGCCATCTTCCCTAATTCCTGAATTGTTAAGAAGAGGCTAACAAAGATGATACAGAGACCAATTCTTTGTCTTAGGTTGGTCACTAATGGTGCCATTAAGGGAAGTACTAAGTGTTCTGAGATCCAGGTAGAGTTTTAGGGGAAATAGACCTTGGATAATGAAGTAGTGTGCTGTACCGGCAAGGCCTGCGGGGATCTGGGGCTGAGGAAGCAGAGCCAGCCGGCTGCTGGGGCAGGCTGCTTGCTGTTCTCTGGAAGCCCTCGGGCCTGAACAGCATTCCAAGGAATTGTCTTTCCATCAGTCCAGAGCAGGCTGGTCTGCTTGCCACACGGTAAAAATATGTTTGGCCTCATAGCATTTTGAGCAAAAAAGACAACTTGAATTTTCAAAGCATGAGGCATTTTTTACTCTTATGAAAGTGATTCTTTTGTATTAATAGAATAAACTGCTTTAGGGAAGTGGTTCTACAATATTAAAAGTAGAAGAATTCTCTAGAATCTCTAGTATGGACATAAATTATTTTTAGGATAATGTTCCTTAAGTATGTATGTACAAATATAAAACTAGGAATAAGCTCTTCATGCTTATAAATCTTATATACTATGTATGATCAAATTTAATGTCAAATTAAATTTAGACTCATTGGATTTGGCACATCTGCACTTCATTACTATGTGCTATCGGATGATTCCATTTTTCCACTACTTTTTAAATAGTTTTGCTACCAACAAAGTTTGTACAGTGGACTGTAAAGTCGCTGGCTCTGTTGGTGTTAGTGTACCAGTTACAAGTTATATTCACCCCCACCCCACTTTCTGATTGATCTTTAGTAATTAAAGTTGCACGGGGTGGTGTCAGATCAGATGTCAATTTACAAAATAACTTAAAAAACAAAAGTCTTATTCATTTTTTTTAAATGGTATATCGTGCCTTTATTTGCATTTCTTTCCTTACGATAAAAAATTGCATTACTGTTCTGAATTTTTTTTTTTATTAAATCATAGCTGTGTACATTAATGCAACCATGGGATACAATGTGCTGGTTTTATATACAATTTGAAATGTTTTCACCAAACTGGTTAACATAGCCTTCATGGCATTTTCTTAATTATTGTGTTAAGACATTTATATTCTACACCTAGTAAATTTCATCTTAATTACAAATGCTCAGTGCATGTTTTAGCCTTCCTATGAATAAAATAATTCAACATTAGTAAAAATAGCAGCTGTAGGGTAATTATTGCCCCTTTGACATGAGGACATCAGTTTAACAGGAATCAGATATGCTTGTCAGTACAGTGAAGGCACTAATCTGGTCATAACTATTATTTAGTTATGGGAAATGAATCGTTCTTAGGTGACTGAGAATGTGCTAATATTAATTTTACTTATTTATTTATTTATTATAGATCTTTTCAAGTTTTTTTTCCTTCAGGTTAATATGAGTGTGCATATGACTAGGTTACATTGTTTGCATTTGTAAGGTAAAGTCCGAGTTTAGTTGAGTCCTTCATGAATGGATTAATAAACTGTGGTATACATGTACCATGGAATGCTATTCAGCCATTAAAAAGGATCGAGACTTTGTATCTTTTATATTTACCTGGAAGGATTTAGAGACCATTCTCCTAAGTAATTTTACATTTTTAAATTTCTACTCAATATATGTCAAATACAGAAAAGTATAGACAATAATATAACAGATATGAGTTTACCAAAAAATTCTAGGATGATAGTATTTTGCAATTATTTGCTTCACATGTCTTTTTAGGTATCATTATCATTTTTTTTTTTAAATTTATATAGAGTAAAATAAATTTTTGTTGTATAACTCTGAGTTTAGCATATGCATGGATTTGTGTAACCACCACTAGTTAAAAAACAAAAAAACAAAAATAGTTTTATCATCCCCCCAAATTCCCTGATGCTGCCCTATCAAACCTCCATCTATCTTAATTTCTGGCTACTACTGACCTGTTTTTTTCCAAAAAATAGTTATTTTCCATCCTTTCTCCAATTCTCCATCTCCTTCCCTATTTTTTATGTTTATGTATTTTTTGTTTATAATGAATGTATACATCCATAATCTATATGTTATTTATTGATTAATTTATTAATTTAATAAAATACATATTTATTGAATACTTACAATGAATTAGTCACTATTCCAGTTGTTGGAGGAATAATAGTAAACCAAATGAATGAAAATTTTAGCCTTTGCGGAGCTTACATTTTAGTGGGAATGATAGATAATAAATAAAATGTGATCTTTATTATGTTACCTATTACTAAGTGCTATGGAAAAAATAAAGCAGGAAAAGGAGATATAGAATATAATTTTTGATTTTTGTTCTTGCCCAGAGAAGACTTCACTGAGAAGGTGACATTTGACTAAACCCCTGAGAAAGATGAGGTGGCAGTTATCTGAAGGAAGAACAATTAGGACAGTGGCAGCAGCAAATGCAAAGGCTCTCAGGTGGGAGCATTCCTGGTGTCTTTGAGAAGCAGGACAAAAGGTCGCTGTGGCAGGATTGGTGTATACCTCGGGAGAATAGAGGAGAGAAGGCCAGAGTAGTGGTGAGTCTGTGTGTGTGTGTGTGGGTGGGGTGGGGGGGCAGTGGTGATGCTAAATGTTTAACAATTGGCTTATCCCGTGGTAAAAGGAAGCCCTGGCTAATACTCCCACATTAGCCAATTTCAGAACAAACAACCTGACACCATTAAATGTGGAGTTGGAAGGAGATAATAATCCCCAAAGCATAAATTATAGTAAAATGTAATAAATAATTAAAAAGTGATGCATTATATTTCTTTTGCTTTAAATATAGCTTAATTATAAATTTATATAATTTAATTTTACTAATGGCTGTGTTTAATAATTGGTTTAAAAAATTCCAGAAAATTTAACAATTTGCTCTCTGGAACTGCTGTAAACTGGCTCCAATACACCCCTAGGGACCAGTGTAAAGCTTCTTAGTTTAATGAATGAATGTTGTTTTTTTCCTCTGATCTGGGAAGCCATTAATAATTTTGAAGCACAGAAATGTCATGATCTGATGAATATTTTAAGATCACTCTAGATTTTGTGTTAACATAGACTATGGAAAGACAAGCTTAGAAGAAAGGACACTACCATAAGGCTATTGGAATAATACTGGCAAAGGTTAATGGTGGCTTAGGCAAGGATGGTAGCATTAGGGCTGGTGAGAAGCTATGGGTTTCTTTGAGAACCAGTTGGATGTGGGGTAAGAAAGGAAGAGGGAAGTCAAAGATGATTCCAAGGTTTGGGTGTTGAGCAAAACACCCTAGAAAAAAAAGGGTATTGACATTTACTGAGCTGCGGAGAAACTGGAGAAAGCAGTTTGGGGGGAAATATCAGGAACTCAGTTCTGGATATGTTAGTCTGAGATACCTATTAGACATCCAAGCAGAGATGTCAAGTAGAAGGCTAGAGATAAGAATCTAAAGTTCACATCTGGGCTAGAGATAGAAATTAGGGAGGTATCAATCTGTAGTTTGTACAGACATGAGTTGGATAACACTTTCAAGGGAGTCAGTGTAGATAGGAATTCCAGGCCCTGGGGCCTGGGTAAATCTCACATTGAAGGGGACAGATACATGGGAACCAGTAAAAAATTCTGAGTATTATTGGCCAGTGGGTTAGAAGTACAACCAAGAAAATAGCTGATGTCCTGAAAGACAAGAAAATGCTTGGAGGATTAGGTTGTGACCAACTATGTCAAATGCTGCTGAGAGAGTAAGAATGATATTTAAGAACAAACCACTTTTTTTTTTTTTTTTAAAGCAATAAGTAGGTCATTAGTGAAATGAATAAGAGCAGTTTAGATGGAGTAGCAGGGGGAACTGATTGGAGTAGATTAAAATGGAATAAAAGAAAAGCAATTATAGAGATACAGTATACACAACTCTTTTGAAGAGTTTTCTTTTCTAAAGGGAAGTAAGGAAGAGAAGTAAGATGAAGAGTCTCCCCTATCCTCTGCCAGAAGCAATACATGGGAAGCATAATTATTGACAGTTAGGAAAGATCCAGTAGTGAGGAAATAGATGACGATGACAGAGAGAAATGAGACTTGCAAGAGTAATGACCTGAAACAGGTGAGAAGAAATGGTTAAGTATGTGAGGTAATGGAAACATTAATTAGCTCTGAATGGACTCTGAATGGCTTCATCTATCTTCTCATACCTGAGAACTGCTCCCTGCTTTAGAAAACCATATTATGGTTATAATAGTATGGTTATAACCTTATTATGAATTCAGGGTCTACTCATGATTTTAACACTATTAGCAGTTCTGTTATGTTTCTTTAATCAGCTCTCTACCCCATGCTCTACCACCATTTCCACTCTGTCCCACTCACCTTAGATTTCTCACTTCCTGGTCCTGCTGACCAAGGTCAAAAAATGACCTACATCAAAGACAGAAACTATTAGAAGGGAATGTTTTCAAATTTTGTTGCTAAATCTACAACCCAGATTTTAAGCTACAACTATTTGCTTGTTGCAGGCTCCTACATCCTCCTTTTGTTCTGTTACATGGAAAAATTATTCCTGTTTCTCTACAAGTTTGATTTTCCATCTCCAGTCACTGTTATCTTACTTGTGTCATTGTCCTATAAATTATGGCCTTTCTTTTCTGTATTTATCCCTTCTTTTCTTCTACAACCCCCTTCCCATTAGCATCTAGACACCTGCAGGCCTATTACAACTTAAAAAGTTCCTTCCATAAGACTATATCTCCTTTTGATTATATCTCTATGTCCCACTTCCCTTTCACAGTTAAATTGTTTAATTTTTTTCTACTGAAACTTACTAGTGCCTTGCCTTTCACACCCTGTGCAATGCATGCAGTTTGACTTCTGTCTTCCCTGCTCTTTTCTGTGAAAACTATTCAAATCCAAGTTAGAAATAACCTTCACCATTGCTACATTTAATGAGTACTCTTCCATCTTCAGCTTTTTCCCCCCTCCTTTTTGGTCAAATTTGGCATCACTGATTGCTCTTTCTTTTCCAAATTATTCCTTCATTTGTCATTTGGGATCCTAGACTCCTCTCCCATCTCCTTTTTTCTCCATGTTTATCCAACAACTAAATATTGGTTCTATCAAGGTGCTATTAGATACTTTTATATTTTTGCTGTCTACTTTGTCCAGGTAGGTTGAAATTTTAATTTACTCTTCAAATGAAAGAGTTTTAGAATAAAAAGGGACACTAGCAGGATTCAGCGCCTTCTGACTAAAGAGCCCTTGGGCTTTGTATAAAAATTATATGTAGCCAGGCAACAATCACAATATGCTTTGGATGAGACTCAGGGCTGGATTCAGGTGTGACTTGGGACTGGTGGCCACAAAGGAGTGCTTGTGTCACCCCCCACACACACACTTTAGCAGCCCAATACAGAGTGAGGGAAGAAAGTGAGAGACTGCCAGGTAATCCAGGGAATCTTTCCATACCTTACCCAAGTCTACCAAGGCAGTACCACCAGGAGCCTGCTAAAGTCACAGCATCTGACCTTGGGGCACCCCTGTTGCTGATATGGTTGCAGAGACCAAAGACTTGGAACCCTTTATTCCCTTTGAATATCTGGAAAACTTTCTTAAGAAGGACAGATTCAGATAAGTCCAGACTGTAAATATTAAAACAAATACCTAATACTTCCATACTCAGACACTGAAAAATATCCACAAACATCAAGAACATCTAGAAAACAGGCCTTCACCAAATGAACTAAATAAAGTACCAGTGACCAGTTCTGGAGTGCTAGAGATATGTGACCTTTCAGACAAAGAATTAAAAAATAGCTGTCTTAAAGAAGTTCAATAAACTCCAAGACAACACAGAGAAGGAATTCAGAAGGCTATGAGAGAAATTTAACAGAGACTTAAATAAAAAAAAAAAAAAAAGCAGAAATTTTGGAGATGAAGAATTCAATTGACAAATTGAAAAGTGCATCAGAGTGTCTCAAAAGCAAAATTGACCAAATAGAAGAAAGGATTAGTGAACTTGAAGACAGGATATTAGAAAATGGAATACAAGAAAGAATAAAGAATGAAAAAGAATGAAGCATACCTGTAAGAACTAGAAAATACCCTCCAAAGGGCCAGCGTAAGTCTTACTGGCCTTAAAAAGGAGGGAGTAGAGAGATTAGAGTAGAAAGTTTATTTAAAGAAATGTTAACAGAGAACTTTGCCAACCTGGAGAAAGACAGAAATATTCAGGTACAAGGTCATAGCGCCAAGCAGGTTTAGCCCAAACAAGAATAAATCAAGGCATTTAATAATCAACCTCCCAAAGATCACAGATAAAGAAAAGTTACCAAGGGAAAGCAAAAAAAAAAGAAAAACAAATGATATATAAAGGAGCTCCAATATGCTTGGCAGCAGACCTCTCAGTGAAAACTTTATAGGACAGGAGAGAGTGGCATGACCTATTCAAAGTGCTGAAGGAAAAAACCCTCAGCCCTAGAATATTATTTCCTGAAAGAAACATTTTTTTCAAACATGAAAGATAAATAAAGACTTTCTTGGACAAATAAAAGTTGAGGCATTTCATCAACACCAGACCTGTCCTGCAAGAGGTACTAAAAGGACTTCTTCAAGAGGAAACACTAAATGTTAATAAACAATAAGAAATCATCTGAAGGTAACAGCTCATTGGTAATAGTAAGTATGCAAATACAGAGTACTCTGTTGGTGTCTACCCCTGTATACCTGGGGTGGCAAGCTTGAACCCTGCCCCAGCCAAACTGCAACAAAAAAATAGCCAGGTGTTGTGGTAGGCACCTGTAGTCCCAGCTACTTGGGAGGCTAAGGCAGGAGAATTGCCTAAGCCCAGGAGTTGGAGGTTGCTGTGAGCTGTGATGCCACAGCTACCGAGGGCGATAAAGTGAGACTGTCTCTAAAACAAACAAACAAACAAACAAACAACAACAACAAAAAAAAAAAAACAAAAAGAAAAGAAAATCCACATAGTCAGAATAGACTGAAGATTCCCTAGAGAAAACTTATTTCTTCTTGAAAGGATGAAGACTGATATTTCTGGTCATATTTAAGTGATATCTGTCTTCTACCTTAAGATCTTGATCTTTATTTTTGTCTAAGGTTATATTTCAGACTAGGAGGGATTTGGGGATGTGATAACCAATACATAACCCCTTCTTACTCCCTAGGACTCTACTTGGACTAGTTTAAAGATCCCTACCTAAATCATATGTAGTGTAGGAAAATCTTTCCTAATATCCTCACCACAGGAGATCATTTCAGTGTATACTTGCTGTCAGAGTAGATTTCCTAATATTTGATCTCAATTCTTCAGTTCCAGTTTGGACTCAAATGCAGCTTGTCTTGTTTTTAGGAAAATTGGAAAATGGCTGGCTTCTTTTCTCTGCCCAAAAACTTCCTAGACATGTGAACAGTTTATAAATCAACATTAGCCTTCTGGAGGATAAAATAAAAAAGTGCCTATAGGAATAAGCTCTCCTTCCTAAGATAGGTTTTCTGTTGAGGAGTTAGTCCAAGCAAGATTAAAAATGCACAATTCTTAGGGAATTTGAAGTCTTCCTTTTATTTAAAAAACATATTAAGAAAGCACAGCTTCCATCGAAGTCTTGCGTCAGCTATGTCCTGCAAGACTGGGAAGTGTTGTTTTCATGGAAAATTACTTATTATAGAAAAGATTTTATAGCTATATTATAATTTGTGGTAGAGAGAAATGTTTTCCTAAGGACTCTCTGCTTTAAGACTGCAATAATGGATAAAACTCTGATATCTGATATCACAGTCTTTGGAGTGTGAGATTCATTTCTAAGGACTTCCTTTTTCAGAACTATTTCAGTGGCTTCTATGGAGTTCTAACTTGTAGAGCAGGAAGAAACAGAGAGGCAAGCAGGGGAGGAGGGGAGAGATATGAAGTCATATCTATAACTACCTTTTTATGTTTGTTTGACTTCTCGTCTCTTTTCTCTAATTCAATCAACTTTGACAGGCCCAGACACGCTGAACACAAGGTGGAGCCTAAACAAAACATTTTCTATGTGTAGGAAGCTACCAAAATAGCCTCTCCAGGCTCTGCAAAGGGCATTTAGTGAAACACAAACATCACATAATGAAAGGCTTACAGTAGCCAAGCTGATGAAAAAGACAGAAGGAAAGCAACAAGTTCTTCTAGGTCAAGATTCAGCTTTGAAGGTTGGTCTTCTCAGCTACATAGTAGCCAGTAGCTTGCTTGGTACTAGATTATCTTCTAAACCCCAAAAGATGCACCATCCTTCTAGGGTTGGCAGATCATTCACCCTCTCCTGAGCTTCAGCTTCATCATCAATAAAAGAAGGAGATTGCACTAGTGCACTGTTCAACACTGATTCTCTGGGAGTCTCATGTACAGGTGGACACTGCTTAAAGGAAGTGATCATAGGAATAAAATTGTACAGAAAAGATCCACTAGAAGGCGAATTTCAGCTCTGGCTTCTGGATTTTATTAATCAATTAGTTCCTTTTTTTTTTTTGCCATATTTAAAACATTCAATCTAGAAAATTCCACTCCTTGTACCTTGTATAGTAAATTGCTTATGCTCTTTGAAGGAGAGTGTAGATTGAAATGATGTATGAGTTAAGGTCTTTACCTTCTTCCTTCAATGTTTTCCATAATGTTGGCCCTTAATGTGAAAGTAATACTATGATTTGTGCTTTTAGAGTCCAGAGACTCTGCCTGGGCTGGCGTCCTGCTTTACTTCATTCTTTTTTATGGTCCTTCTCTATTGTGAATCATCATTTGGTTTGAGACACTGCAATGACCTTGAAAGTCCTTTATATGTACACCATGGAATATTATGCAGCCTTAAAGAAAGATGGAGACTTTACCTCTCTCATGTTTACATGGATGGAGCTGGAACATATTCTTCTTAGAAAAGTATCTCAAGAATGGAAGAAAAGGTATTCAATATACTCAGCTTTACTATGAAGCTAATTTATGGCTTTCACATGAAAGCTATAACCCAGTTATAACCTAAGAATAGGGGGAAGGGGAAGAGGGAGGAGAGGGAGGAGGGAGGATGGGCGGAGGGAGGGTGATTGGTGGGATTATACCTATGGTGCATCTTACAAGGGTACAGGTGAAACTTAGTAAATGTAGAATATAAATGTCTTAACACAATAACTAAGAAAATGCCAGGAAGGCTTTGTTAACCGGTGTGATGAAAATGTGTCAAACGGTCTATAAAACCAGTGTATGGTACCCATGATCGCATTAATGTACACAGCTATGATTTAATAATAAGAAAAAGGCTTAAAAAAAAAGAAATTTCAGAATCTGAATGTTGTACATGTAGCTATTACAGGTACATAACTCAGCTGAAATCCAGTATCATCTAGTTTAATTCACAAGTTATGCTTCCCAGAACTTTGCCTTTGCCTTAATGACTTTACCCTTTGTTTGGCTCTCTAGCCTCTTAAGACTGGATGTCATGCTAAATTTTCACTCCTAAATCACAGAAGCTTATGATAGCATATCCTATTTCTTGCTCACACAACATGTTCATTAGCAACTGGCAAAAGGACTGTTCATTGTAGCCATTTGGAATCTAGCTCATGGAAGCTAAACCAAACCCAAGGTTTCATGATTCCAAAGTCAGACAAACTAGTACATGGGGAAATACACATTGCCACCTGAAGTTAACACACATTGCTTCTACCCATGTACCTTTGGCTAATGCATGTCATATGGCTAAGCCCAATATTAAAGAGGCAAGCAGACTCTTCCCCTAGGATTGGGCTGTAAATATTGGTAAACAGTAGTACTTAACACCCTCTCTCAATGGCTCAGCTCATTTCTCTAATTCATACCTCACCTCTTCCTTCTCTGTCCAGGAATTTTTGTGTCTGTTTAATTTGACTATTCTCTTTTCAAGATCCTACATCTTGAATCTCTAAGCTTCTTGGTTTCCAGCACATTTTCTGTTCTCCAGGTTATCCAAGAGGCTAGAAATATTGCATCTAGGAAAGCATTGTGAGCAAAAATTTATCCTATCTTTTGATGAGCTATATCCAATTAGACCTATATTAGAAAACCTGAGAATCTTAGAGTTCATTTTGCAGATATTGTTTTGAATGGATGCAATGATGCCTGAGCATTCTTACCTTGAAAAAGGAACTTTTATTACAAGCACATGAATAAACTTTGCTAAGGGGTATGTATGTCACCAGTACTCTTGATCAACTGTGTAGTCCTGCAAAAACATCTCATTTCTCAGGTAGTATTTCCCCATTAGTAAGATGAGAGATAGTATCATATTTTTAAGAATCTTCTAGGTTTACAATTCTTTGATTCTATTAATAATAGAATGAATAAGAATGACCGTTCTTACACTTTGGGTGTGCCACATGCAGTATGCTCTTTGGAGATCAGGTAGGGAAAGTATCCAGTCTCAGATGCTTGAATGGAAGGGACAGGGAAAACCACACCTATTACATGGCCCACACCCACAAGGGAGCCAATTTCCTAGTGCACACAGCCGAGGAATACACCCATTGGACTTCTGTATTTGACACAAATCAGAGGATCTTCTTTGTGGACTCCTATGGTTACGACTGAGAGACAGTGACCAAAATAATTTGATTATAGCATCCTGGTAGTTACATGCCTTAACATATGTTTATTCTTTCTTTCTTCTTCCTTTGACATTTCAGACATAACAATGACAGTGACTGTTCATGGACTGTTTCTTTTGATCTCCCTCCAAGACCACTGGTTTCCTTCCCAGGAGTTTAGTCTTAAGGTACCTCTCAGTAACAAGAGACTGAATTGGAATCACTTTGGAATTGATTTGTGGTCCTTCAGTGAAAGAAGAGGAGAATATCAGTGTGCTTTCTTTCATTCATTTACCTATGCATCCAACAAGCATTCACTGAATATGGCCTATGCACCAGGCTCAGTGCTGGACACTGATGACCCAAACACCAATAAGGCCCTGGAAAGTTAACCCCTGCTATAGGGGCCTCAAAATCTTGTCAGTATACATGTGAATAAGACCAGTTTAGTATTAGAGGCCAGTGCCTCTAATATAGGAGTCTGATTTATTGTTGGTATGAGCCAAGAGAAACTACAGAGAGAAGGAGACATTTTAATGAGATCTTAAAGTGAGTGATGTTTTGACAACAGAGAAATTTAAGGAGGCATTCAGGTGAAGGGAATGGCTTGAACAAAGGAAGGAAAGTGAGTGGACATAACAGTTTTGAGGACATTTACTCTTATACTTGCAGCCAACATCCCTTATGTACTGATCACCTGTGTTTCCCAAAGATTCCCTTTCCATTTCCTCCACATTTAAAAGTGACCAGGGAGTAAGTGTGATAGAAGTTCACATCACAAAAGGGAGGGTCAAGTGCTATGTGGAAATGTCTAGCCTTGGCAATGACCAGAACAGAATTGCACTCAGTCTTCTGGGGAGCCCTGTGACAGAGGCATGTGGCAAGTGGATAGGAGCCCAGGCCTGCTCACTGTCACACGCTGGGAGGTTGAATTTCTGTACTGCTATCAGCCATCTGTGTGATCTCAGGTTTGATTTATTCTCTTTAAGCCTCATTTTCTTTCTTTATAAAGTGGACATATTAGTACTTTGCCCATGGAATTTCCGTGAGGAGTAACTAACCTAGTTAACACATGTAAACATCTAAGAGCGCTTCCTGGCGTATGTTAAGCATTTAATTGCTGTCAGATTTTGCTGCTGTAATAATGGTTATTTTAATGGTTCCCAAACTATATGTCACTATAGTTATTGAATGGTGGTTTCATTTTCTTGTAGTAATTTTTCTCTTATAGTCCTAAATACTCTGATTTAGAAAGGAAACATGGGATAGAGGAGGTTTAAATTAATTTTCTATCAAGTGATTCTTGTTGAGTATTTTGTTACGAGCAAAGCCTTATGTATATTAATAGGAACTTTGGGAAATTTGATTTTTCATCTTGAATTTGTTAAAGAATAGCTGTGTAACTTGTTTAAACTTCAGTTTCAATCTAGTTTTTGAGAATAACAATTGCAATCTGCTGTAGTGTTTTGTATACTGTGTCCTCCTTTTTCTTTGGGTGCAGAGCTCGCCTATGTTTGGGGGAATTAATCCCTCCTCACAACAATCTTGTGATTCTGGTGAGTGAGTGGAATTTATATATATGTTGAAATGGGATGGGAATTCCCACTCCTACACTGCTCTTCCCTGAGAAAGCCAAAGGAAATAGGAGAGAATATGAGGAAGAGAGAGAGAGAGAGAGAGAGAGAGAGATAATGAATACAATTGGCTGTTGAACTTTTAGAGACATCAAATCCCACATTCTTGTCTCTGAGCCCAACTAATTTGCCCCAGATTCTTGAATTCTTTTGTTCTATGAGCTAACCACGTATTTTTCTACTAAATTTTCATTTCTAGTTAAGCTCTGTCAAGTAGGGCTTCTGTCACTTGCAACCGAAGGAGCCTTACTGCCTTGCAGCACTGTTTTGTGGGTCAGATAAGACACAGCAGTACACAGAGTTCTTTGAAAACTTGAAGCACAGCAACACACACACTAACTGTAATTGAAAAAAATGAGAAGTATAGTTTCTTCTCTTGCAGGAGGAATAAGTTATTCTGGGCTGCCAGAGTTGTTAATTATTTAAGAATAGATTGCCAACTGCACTGTGTAAAGTAATTGGATTCAGTATCCAGAGAACACTGTACATTGAATTGACCTTGGAAAGCTTTAGGGAAAAAGTAGGATTCGAGGTGGGCTTAACGGATTAACACAATGTTGATCAAAACACAAATACATACATAAATAAATAAGTAGAGGCTTTCTAGACCTTGTTGATTACCTGGTTAACAAATATTTACTGCTCCATATGGGTCAAGCATACAGGGAAGTCAAAGCTTGGAGAGAACTTGAAATCTGCTCCAGCTGTTTGTTCAAGCTACTTAAATGATAGAATACTAAAAAGAATCTTCAGTATTAAAAAAAAGAGTTAGAGGAGCACACTCCACATTCCTGTGGGTCCTGTCTTGGGATCCAAGGCCTTTCTTCTTCCTGGTAGCATTTTTAAGACTTTCCCTGGGGTTTGAGTCAGGTTGGTCTCATTCGTGTATTTTTGTTCCCTGCCCTCTATCTGGAAGTGAGAAGAAACGGGCGATTCCTATGGGAGTGAGCACCCCTCCAAGGCCCCCAGCTGACTACTCAGCTGCTATCACCACCCCCTGGTTACTATCTTCCCCCTCTGAGAAGCCTAGTGATGTTATTGTTAAGTAGATGCAGACTTCTGAGGTTCTGAGGGGTCAGGACAACAATGATGCACATGGGTTTTCCAAATTCTTTAAGACTTTTTTTAATGGATACATAATAATTTAATAATTGCCTGTATTTGTGGGGTACTTATGATGTTTTGATATGTGCATAAAATGTGTATGAATCAAATCAGAGTAATTCAACGTTTATTTTTTTGTGTGTGTTGGGAAGGAACATTTTTTAAAAAATTATTGTTGGGGATTCATTCAGGGTATAAGAAACTAGGTTATATTGATTGCATTTGTTAGAAAAGTCCCTCTTATAATTGTGTCTTGCCCACAAGAGGTGTGTCATACACTGAGACCTCCACCCCTTCCTCTGCCCTCTTGCTGCTCCTCTTCTTCCTCTACCTCCCTCCTTCCCTCTCTCTGCTCGTCCTTGCCCCCCTGTGTTGAGAACATCGAATTTTGAATCTCCTGTGTGTATCCTTAGACACTATCTCAACAGCTTATGTTTTCTTCCTTCAATTCAAGAAAAGTCAGTCATATTAGAATGGCTGCCAAGTATAGTCACTGTAAGGCATAAAAATATTGAAACTATAGTCTCCCCATCTATAAAATGGGATTTATAACACTTTATTTTATAGAGCAATCATGAGAATTAATTAAAATATAATTCAATGACTTTGAATCATTTTATAGAAGCACCACAATAATAATAAAAGCAATATGGTGCTAGCTGCCTTCGCCACTAGCTCTGCTTTCACACTGGGTGTCCTCAGGACCCTCTAGGTTTTTCCTGAAAGGTGGGCTAATGTTGATTTTAGTACCTGATAGGACATTGAGGGTGGGTGTTTGCTAATTTGCTGGGTGTTGGCACTTTTCATTTCCTACTCCTGCCAGATAGATGCTATAGGCAATTAGTACCAAAGAGAAGATGGAGGATCAGGGTTGTGAGTGTAGGTACCAGAAGAGATGGGTAAATTGGGACCTACAAGGTACCTGCTTCTAGTGAGAATCACACTGGAAGGAAAGCTTTGCCTTGACTGACAGGCTGAAGCAAGCAGGACCAGCTCAATGATTAAGAGAAGCCAAGGACGTGCAGAGAGTGTGTCTGATTCAAGAAGGAAGCAGAGTACTGGGTGCAGCTTATCTTTGTGCATTTGAATTCATCACTTTCTCTTTGTGTTTGAAAATTTCTCCTGAGAGGAGGCCCTTTGGCAAGAAGGGAAGCTGGGCCTGTTCTCATCTTTTCCTCTGTCCCTATCCCCTCTGGAAATAAGTCACTCAAAGCTGGTTGAGTTATTCCCGACAGATTCAATTATTCAACTTGTTTCAAACTCCATTATCAGTCAATTTCATAGGCAAATTCTTCCAGGAAAGCTGAAATTATTCCATGGAAATGGCCAGGGAGGGGATGGCTTGGGGACAAATAGTTGAGGTTACTGCCTTCTGGGTTGTAAGCTCAAGAAGACCCAGAGAGCCGACATAGGGACCTCCCCTATTCTTTTAGAAATGGGAACACCAAGCCACATGGGCAGGTGGCTCACCCCCGTCTCCTTTCCAGGTGCCCTGCCTTCCTCCATCCTCTAAAGGGAATGAGGGACTATCGAAGGCCCATACATCAGGAAAGAAGTCAGGAGGGACTGAGACCGAGTTGGTCAGCTGGAAGTTTTTGCCAAAGACTGGGTCCATTGATAATGCCAGGGCAAGACAGATTTCTCAGAAATAGAGACCAACAGAATAAAACTGGATCTGGGACTTGGAGCAAACAAATCAAAACCAACAGCCAATCCTAGATGGGGACAAAGTGGCACTAAGAACAGCTGAGAAGGATTTAGGGTCAGCATGGTAGAAAAACAAGTTATCTTCAAGTTAATCAAATCAAACAGGAGTTACATGAAGTGAACTCAAGACTTGGATTCTTTCATGGTTCCCCATTGCAGGGGAGGCCTCCACAATCAGTTGAGTCAATTGAGTCTGTTTTTTTCCTTACCCTCTCCTCTCACCCAAATAACACCACCTCCATTTCATCAGGTTTATGTCCTGTGTTTACAACCTCCAGGGCTTTCCTCGGCCCGTTTGCTCCAAGCCTTGCTTAGAATGTTGTTTCCCCTCCTCATCCCCTTCTCAGGTCCAACAAAATTCCTTGTATCCTCTAGAAACCAGTTCAGTTCCTGCCACCTCCACGTGTCCTGGCCAGAAGCATCCTCCCCGCACCGGCCTCCAGTGGCACTGACACCTGCTCCCGTCTGCATCTGCTTTGTGCACACTGATGGGAGTGATCTATGCACAGTGGTGTAGCATTATCTCCACCCTCTGTTGAAAGTGCAAGAGAAATTCTTCTAGATCTTACCTGGACCTTACCTATGTGCCTTACACATGGTAGATGCTCAAATGTATTTGTCAAGAAATGGTCATCTAGAGGGGTACATACAAGAGGAACATCCTTGGCTTTAGCTAGATTCTTACTGGGGTTAGTGTGTCCCCAAGTAGAGAGTAATGTAGAGAAGTTGAGCTCATTCAAAAAAAGAGCCACAGAGATGATAAGTAATTTTTAAAATAGGCAAAATTCAACTTAAAGAAAAACAAAACTTGGGGATTTTCCAGGGCAGTGAGGCTTATTCATTGATCTTTCTCCAGGCCTATAAAAGACTTTCACCCAGACAATTGACAGCAGCTGCTTTTCATCCCTGATCAAGACAGAACAGATGAAATTAACCTGGACAGAAGCATCGCTGAGATCACAAATACGGAAAATATTTCTGAGAGGTGATTAAACTCTCAGATGAGTTACCACAGGGATTTGTAGACTTGAGGTCTCCATAAGACTATTAAAAAACAGATTCTTGTGTGTCAAGGCCAGTTTAGTGGCTCCCTCTGGAATGAGTGCCACGGAATGACCTTGACAATCGGTTTCTCACACCTCCGCCTTGGCCAGGTGTCCGCCTCACGTGGCCGCAGCGGCCAGTTCCAGGCTTGTCCAGCAGGTGGCGACCACGCACAGTGGAAGCCCGCGGGTTTGGCCGGACAGACTTGTTTGCAAGAGTAGTCAACCAGGTTTGGGAGTGACCAGGGATCCGTGCTAAGTGTGCACAGAGCCTGGGAAGCTTCCACCACAGAGCTGCTCACTTTCTCCACGCCTGTCCCATTAGGGCTCCCGGGTGCTAAGAACAGAAAGTGGACTTTGCAACTTGGGAAAAACTCTCCCTCCCGGCATCGTGGCACAATCATTTCCAGAAAGTCCCCAGAGCCTGTGTTCAGAGAATCAGGTGGTGGCTGAGACTTTTTCAGATCCGCTTCTACAAACCCAAGCACAGTGAACAACATTAAAAAAAAAAAAAAAAAGCAAAATGAAAAATGATCCGTGTAGAGAAACAATGGCACAGACACCTCGGAGAGCAGTAAATCCCTTGTATTTGACTTTAACGGTACACACACAGGGCATCTGCCCGCCTGCCTACGTCTGGGGACTGCTGCTGTAGGCTCCTTGAGTTTCCTTGGGCGGCGTCTGGAAGCTCACTGGCTCTGCTACCACGCCAGGCATTGGTGAACAGCCTGAGGCAGCCTCTATGCGCTGAGCACAGGCCCCCCACCCCCCCGTAAGTGGTCAGGCCTAATAGCACCTCTTAGTAGGAACTGCATATTAGATGGGACCACCAGCCTTATCAGAGGCTCTCCCAGGGAAGGGTTACCTAGAAGACTCACCCAGTCAGGCAGTGGGCAGTTGCTGCAGCCCCCCGCATAAAGAAAATCTGCTTTATGTCCTGATCATGGAATCGTTGTGTCTCTGAGAGCCCTAGGCTGCCGTGAATAATTTCTTTGTGTCCTTCCCCATCTGACTGTCCAGGATATTTCCATCACCTGGATGACCTAAGCACATCTTTCCTATGCAACCTGTCAGTGTATGATAAACGCCGAAAGAATCCTCTGTCCTGCTGCCCCCTCCTCCGTGACAGAGGAAGCTTTTGCATTGTGTTTTAATTTTACATCCCCTTGGAGGGAAAGTTCAGCTCAGAAATCCAGGTGGCTAGGTCCCCCAAAATTGCAATTGTGCTTTACTGGAAAAAAATGTGAAAGACTTAGGCCCTGTGGTGAGGGAAGAATCACTGCACCATTCGTGTGGCTCCACATTCTAGCTAAGTTTGAGTGAAATTTTTGTTTGCTTTTCTGGTTTTCTTTATTGTATACTTTGAGCACTTTGTGCATGATGTATTTGATGTTGTTTTGTTTTGTTGATTTGTCTTCAGCCCTACTGCGTCTGCCATCCTTTAGATGAGTAACCATAACTTATTCTGAGTTGGTTTCATTATATTGTAGTGAAGGCCCGCTAGGTTCAATGAACTCAAATAATGCTGGTGGCATTATTCCCAGCAAAAGAGAGGTTGGCCTGGATGTCTTTCTGTAAAGACAAGGGGTTTTTAACTCTGGGGCTGAATCAAGATGTTGATAGGTTGGGAGACGGAGGCGGGAAGATGGAACACAGCCAGGGGTGGATATCCTCAATGTAGCCCAGCTTTGAAAAGGCAGTGCTTTCTTTGGGGGTTATTTCAGATGTCAAACGCAGCAGGGTTGACATCAATACACAGCAGGCTATGGATTATGGCTGCCTCTAATGAGTATGTTCCACTGTGTTTATTGTTCTGGATGTTAATATATAGAGTAAATGATAGTCCTTTAATTGAAGGTTGGAAATGCCCCATATGAAGGCGCCTGGGTGATACATCATTAACCACTGAAGTGAAACCCAAGACACTTGCTGGCCAGGAAATTACAGCCTTGGAGACCATCTTCCTATTTGTGTATGTGGTAGGAGGGAGAGAGTGGAGCCAGCAGCGGGCCTGCAACTTATTGGTAGTTCTTGATTTTACTGAGAGGAGAGAGACATCATTTGGAAACCAGCAAGCACACATTAGTTCCACAGGAAATCTCAGCTAATCAGAACCATAATGGAGCATGCTCCTCTCAGGGACAGGAGCCCGGGAGAGGAGAGAGGGGTCTGCTCTTCTCCCTTCTTAAACAATGTAAAGTGGTCTCTACAGGAAAGTACAATAGTTTTTTATTACTGCAAGTGATCACAAGCTTGGTGGTTCAAAGCAACACAAACTTATTACCTTATATTTCTGGAGGTCAGAAGTCAGAAATGGGTCTCACTAGACATTCTTAATGGAGGCTGTAGGGAGGAACCTGTTTCCTTGCCTTTTCCAGCGTTTAGAGGCTCCCTATTCTGTATGGCTTAGGGCCCCTTCCTAGCAATTGCTTCACTGATCTCTGCTTTTGTTATCATATCTCCTTCTCTGACTCTCCTGCCTCCCTCCTTAGGTTATGTGTATAAATGGCCCTGTGATTACAGTGGGTCCACTGGATAATTCAGCATAATCTCCCCATCTCTAGGTCAGTTGATTAGCAACCTTAATTCCGTCTTCCATCTTAAATATCCCAGGACGTGTAACACAACATATTCACAGGCTCTGGGGATGAAGGCACGGGCATCTTTGGAGTGGGGTCATTACTGGGCCTACCATGCAAGGCTAGCTAGGCTGCATGGGTTTATAATCCAGGCTAGGAGATAAGGATATTGAATGGCAAGTGCAACAATGATAAAAGACTCTTGTACATCTTGAGAGCAAAAGAATCCAGTGAGTCAGGGTGTTATAGCTTACTTACAAAGAACGCATGCTTTGTGTTCAGACAGAAAGGGGGTCAAATCCTGTCACTGCTGGCTTTGGAACTTTATTTTTATTTTTTATTCATGTATTTTTTGGGGGATAGAGTCTCACTCTGTCACCTTAGCTAGAGTGCCATGGTGCTATCATAGTTCACAGCAATGTCAAACTCCTGGGTTCATGTTCTCCTCTTTCTTCAGCCTCCCAAGTAGCTGGGACGACAGCCATGCACCACCATACTCAGCTAGTTTTTTTTTTCTCCCAAATTTTAGTAGAGATGAGGTCTCACTCTTGCTCACATTGGTCTTGGAACTTCTGAGCTCAAGCAATTCTTCTGCCTTGGCTTCTCCGAGTGCTAGGATTATAGATGTGAGCCACCATGCCAGGCTTGGCTGTGAAACTTCAGACAGAGCAGATGACTTTCAATCATGCTGATGACTTTCTTTTACTATAAAATGGAGGAAATAACATGTATGGGAGAGTTGTGGTGACTACTGTAAGGTTTAAATAAGATAATACAAATGATAGCAGTGACTGTTGTAAGACTTAAGTAACACAATGCAAATGGGATGTCCCCCATGGTATCTGATACTCAGCATGGTATCTGATACTCAACTCAGTAACTAGTTACCTGTTAGGAAGCATTTATTTCTTTCTCCTACCCTCTTGTGTGGGATGGCAGAGATGGTGATGGTATATATATATATATATATATATATATATATATATATTTTTTTTTTTTTTTTTTTTTTTTTACTCAAAGCAAATACCCCAAATTAAGGGTATAAGACTTTTATTTAAAAGGCAAGAAAGCCAACACTTTAAACTGTCTTGGGAGAGAGTTACTTAATTAAGCCCATCTTTACATAATATGATCACCCTTGGGCATGTGGGTCTGGCACTGTGCTGGTGAGTGTACAAGATGTGGCCTGGTCTCCAGGCCAGTGTGGTGACTGGTGGTGCAAACACCCTTGCTGACAGCTAGGGGGACATGATGGAACTGTAGCAAGAGAGACTGAAGAGAGAAATGACATGGATGGGTGGGACAGGAGGAGGTTTAGAAAGAATCAGAACTCCAATTGGGCTTTGAAGGCAGACAAAGAGTTAGAGAAGCTGGAAAAAGTAGGGAGGGCACTTTAGGAAGCAGGATTAAAGGGGAATGGACGTAAGCCAAAATGTCAGTGGGGAGTTCCTTGTTCAGGGATAGGGCAGAGGTTAGGTAGGTAGGTAAGTTGTGGAGCAGGAATCTACACAGGTGAAATGGGACTGGATTAAGGAGGGCCTCTGTCATTCTAAAGAGACATCAGCTTCTCTATCTTGTTCAACTTCATATGGCACAGATGGGCACTCAATATCAATTATTTTTGTTTTGCCCGAACCTTAGATAAGGTATTTCAACCTAATTCTCAAGACAGTGAGGGACTGCAGAGAGAACAAGATCAGACATGCAAAGTGCCATCTTCAGATCAAGCCAAGAGGGAGTAAGATTGGCTTGAACAGGAAAATACTAGAATCAGAGACCAAATCAAGACACTATTTGCAGTGTCCAGTAAAGGAAATGGAGGTCTGATGATAGTGGGGACGGAAAGGAAAGATGGGCAGGAATAGATGGAAAACTCAACCGTGTTGACTGTAACATTCAGAAATGATTTGGAAGTTACTGCAGGGTGCACAGGGCAGGAGTACAGAGTGGTGATGGTTTAGTTCGTTGAGGGAGCAATTACATTGATTACTGATGTGCAAGAAGAAATAGGGCATCCAAAAGCCTGTGGGTAAGTGTATCAGTTACCTATTGCTGTATAACAAACCAACCCAGAAATCACTGACTTAAAACAACCATTCATTTAGCTCACATTTCCACAGGTGGGAAACCTAAGCTGGATGGTCTTTCTGGTCTTGGCTGGGCTCACTCATGTTTTTATGGTCAGTTGCCAAGTCACTTGGGGGCTGCTGGCCTAGATGCTGCAAATGACTATCCCAGTCGTCTCTCATTATCCACAGTCTAGCCTGGGATTATTTTTATGATGGATACAGAATTCCAAAACAGCTAGCAAAAACATGCTGGACACCCGCAACCTGGGCTTGGAACTGCAAAACCAACACTCTCCACTTTCATTAGACAAACCAAGTCACATTGTTCAGCCCGAATTCAAGGAGTAATGCAGTATTAATGGGAAGAGCTACAAAGTCACATTGTGAAGGGTGTGATCAGTGAAGCCATTTTTGTAATCAATCTAGTCCAGCCAGAGTGCAGAGGATATTTGGGATGCTCTGCTGTAAAACCAATTGATTTACTTAGTTAGTAGTTTTATAGTCACATTTTCATTAAATCCAATAGCAATTGTATTGTGAATTGTGTAAATCTTTTGGTTTTCATTCCAGCTGTGCCCAACAATTCTCTGGCTCCTCATGGAAAACATACTAAACAGTTGTTGAAGGGAATGGAGTGTCCCAGGCTTGTCCCAGTTGTTAGAACTCATTCAGTTAGATCTTGCCCCTCCATTGAGCTCTTGAGGGCCTAATCTACATCTCTGGCTTCTCTTAATTAGTCCATTCAATGTCGTAAACATTTAGAAGCTTGGAAAGCACTTACATGCTCGACTCTTAGCATTGGCTGCAAATTTGGGTTAGGTTTTGAAGGCAACTAACATTATCACAAGCCATAGAGAAAACAAGATGGTGGAAAGAAACAAGTTGCCTGAGAGAAACACGCCTTCCACTCCTCTGACTCTCTTTGCAGGGACAGCTTGCTGTCAGGGCTTCCTTTAGCCTGTGGTTGCCGCATATCATGGCCCTTTGCAGTCCCATTTTACTGATGGAATGTACTGAGCTTGCAGCATTGGAACCAGAACTGGGAGATGGAGAAACAGCAGTCAGGCAGCTCTGGTGGTAGGAGGTATTCAGAAATGCAACCATGTGGAGCTGCTGGCAGGACCTTCTGGAAGCCTGACTAATTCTCATAAGTAAGCAGCTAGGAGTGTAATTAGCATATTGTTATTTTATTTTATTATTTTATTTCATTGTGGTAAGAACACGTAACATGAGATCTAACCCTCTTAACAAAATTTTAAAAGTGCAATCTATTATTGTTGACTATAGTTCCAATGTTACTAGCCAATCTCCACAGTTTATTCATTTTGCTTGACTGCAATTTTATGCCTATTGATTAACAACTCCCCATTTCTTCCTTCCCCCGGGAAAGGAAACTAATCCTGGTCTTTGAGTCTATGAATCTGACTATTTTGGATACCTCATAGAAGTGAGATCGTGCTGTATTTGTCTTTCTGTGGCTAGCTTACTTCACTTAGCACAAGGGCCTTGAGGTTCTACTACATTGTTGCATATGGCAGGATTTCTCTGCTTTTCAGGCTGAATAGTATTCCATTGCATGTATAGACCTCGTCTTTTAATCCAGTTATTTGTTTATAAATATTTATATTCTCCTACAACTCACTAGTAAAAAACCTGATAATCCAATTAAAATATGGACTGAAGACTTGAATGAACCTTTCTCCAAAGACAACATACAAATAGTCAATAGGTATATGAGAAAAATGCTCAGTGTCACCAATCATCAGAGAAATGCAAATCAAAGCATAAAGAGACATGCCTATGTGTTCATTGCAGCACTATTCACAAAGGCCAAGCAGATTGTCTTTGTATGCCACCTGCGGTGCCACTTAAGGATGTGGGGACACTGAGTGAGCTCTGCAGTGGAGCTGTGGTCCTGCTGGGTCTGGGTTAACTGTTGAAGCAGCTCCCAGGGCAAAAGACCCCTGCTCCTGGGGGCCAGGACCCAAGAGGACCCATCCCTTTTCCTGGGGCTCTGCAGACTGGTGAGAACTGTGTTGCTAAAGGGGACAAAAGCAGAGAGGATATCAGGGTAGTTGGGAGATAGCAGTGCACTTGGCCGCCTGATGATGAGCTGGAGGAGTGTGGCCCTGGTCCAGGAAGGGGAGTGAGGAACTTGGAGCACAATGCTAGTCTCCCCCGATCTGTCTTCTTTCTTTCCTCACTACCACTGACACATTCAAGCCCAACCTTTTAGTCTTGCAAATGTACCACTCTCCTCCCTAAGGTCTTAAGACAGAACTGCTGAGTGAATGACTGAGGACAGCTCACAAAAAGGAGAAGATGCATTTACATTTTGATGCATTTTGAATGTCATTGATTCTCAGTCAGCAATGGCTCCTTGTATGAACTCTTTCTCCTAGACCATTGCACGTGAATTAATTCCCAAATGCACTTCGTAGATTGCATCTCTCTGTCTCTACTCAGACCATCCTCCCTGCCTACAGTGTTCTCTTTTGCAGTCTGTCAGCCCCAATTCTAAATACGATTTGAATTCCACTGTGCTTGGCATGACTTTTCTAATTATTTTAGATTCGATAATCTTTTCATTATCTGAATCTCTTAATTATCATTTGCACCATTTATCTGGCACATACTATATGTGACTTACTATTGTCACTTATCTTTCTGGTGAACCTCTGTCAGTCCAAGTCAGCACCTTACATATCCATCTATCTCTACTAACAGTAGCCTACCGCCTCGCATACAGCAGGATCTTAATCAGTGTTCGGTGCTTACAGCTATTCTTTCTTCCTCAGCTTCACTGTTTCAAATGCTGTTCTTTCTTCCTCTGCTCCACTGTTAGTGCTTCTTGTAAGCATTAATCGCTTTTTGGCAGCCCAGCGTCCTCCTGTCTTCTGAGTAGCACGCTGATTTCCACTGGGGATGCTTCTTGGTTATTGTGCTCCCTCTCGGGAGGTAAGTCCAGGTACCCGCATTCCACTATGGAATCCCAGAGTATAAGATCCACCCTCTCCTTGCTCATTTCCTCAGGCTTGATCTCGGGTGCATGAACTAAATTTGGCCAAGTAGCTGCTCTGTTCCACATCTCTGAAATTGAGTGAGAGGCTGAAGGACAGAGGGATGGCTGGGGGCCACTTATTGCAAGGTGGTGACCGCTGTGTTACAACCAGACTGTACCCAGGCTTCTTGCCTTCCTGTTCCCTGGCCTTTCTGACCTTTTGGTTCTGGTTCTCCTGCCTCCTGTCACTCATGTGAGCCCACCGAACCCTTCTGATAAAAGCCATTCCAAAATATTAATAGGAGAAGGTTGGGATGGCTGGTTTTGTTTGTTTCTGTTACTTGAAATCAAGTCAGCCTAGCTGACACATGACTGATTTCCAGCTCTTATCAACCCTGTCCTGAAATATTGCTGTAACTACCTTACTGGGCTCCTGATCTTCAAGTTTACTCTCCTTCAATAAGTTTTCTACATTCTTTTCAGAGTGTAAGAAAAACATTAAAGTAAGTGAGGACTTATTCTTGACTTTAAAATAAAACAGCACCTTCTAACATTTCTGATTTCCCCACACCCTGTGCCGAGGCTGCAGAGCTGGAGGATGTGGCACAATGGAAAGAGCGTGCCAGGCATGGGACTCTGGATCTGGGTTTGAAAAATCACGTGCCAGTGGCCAGTTTGTTAGACTTGTTCATCATTTTCTCATGTGCAAAATGGAGAAAGTCCACCTCCTGAGGCGGTTTTGAGGGCTCGATGGAACAAACTTTGCATTCTCAGTACAGGGTGTTAGCTCCCCTCGGACTCCCCTCCCTCGGCTTGCCACTCCCTGGTGGGTCTTGATAAACCCTGGATGAGCCTGGGTGCCCTGGAGCTCCCCTAGGTTAGGAGATTGGATGCAGCTCTGGGGTTCTATGGCGCTCTGTTTCATGGTATGAAAGCTACACGTGCCACTCTAGAAAAAAAAGGGCGCCCACGTGAAGACTCAGGCATGGTTTACACTATTGTCATTTGTTGTGTGTTAAGAACAGTTCTGATTATACTGGGAGAACAGGATGCTTAATTACGATGCAGTCAATCTGTCAGGCAAGTGATCTCAGAAAAGGTGGTTGCAATTCAGAGCCAGATGCCATGTCTATTTCTTGGTCCCATGCCTACTCCTAGCAGATCGAAGTGACAAGATGTACACTCTGTGTAGTGTTCGAGAGTAAATGTCCTCATTGGTAAGTGCTGAACTCGCATGCTCTTTTACCATGATACCTTTTTAAACTCTTAATATTTGAAATGGCCTATATGTTGCTGCTGCCAAAGACTGAAAGCAACGTGAGTTAATTATGGAGACGGAGTTTGCTTCACAGAAGGGCTTTTCACTAGCAGCTGAAGGGGGCTGTTTTCCTTTTGCATCAGGGATAGCTTGATGGGTTTCAAAAAGTACAGAAGGGCCTCCAATAATTTCCAATTTGGACTCACACGGAGGATTTAGATTACAAGACAGGGTAAGAATATCCGTGTTCATTGATATGTTAAGCCAGGGAAATGGGGATCCTCTCTGTACCTCTGGGGCTTATCACAGAAGCAGTATAACTGTCTGAGACATCAGGATTCTGAATGTCAAACAAACAAGTGGGAGCAACTGCATGAGAATGCTTTGCTCTCTGGCAGTGAGGTTGTGTGTTACCAACATGGCTTGATATTCATGGAGAGGGGTAGAGGCATGGGGGATTGGATAATTTTATGAGAATGAAATCTGGGAAGGTTTCCTTGCAGTATGCTTTCTCTTTTGTGTTTTCCTTAAGGCATTAAAAATATTTCTCTGTTCTAAGCTCTTGCCAGTTGTTTCCAGGAGCTGCATCCATCATTTTTTCTTTTCTGCACCTCCCCAAATTGCTCCAGATCTGAAGAAGCCACAGTATCAGCTGTGAAGTGCTCAGAGCTCTGAGTTCCAATTCCAGAGAAGCTCTTGATTTACAGCATCATGTCAATAAGGGGCCCAGGGATATTCAAGGGATTTGCCCTCTGTGTGGAAGCCAGGGATCTTCAGGGCTGAAAATACGTGTGGATTAGAGAAGCCAAGAAGGATCACAGCCTAGTCCCCTCAGGAGGCTGCAGGACATCAGAGATCAGTATTACACATCATAACACTCAGCATTTAGGCAATGCTTTGAATAACAACCATCTTGGTGGAAATCGCGTGTGCGCTAACTGGGAAATGAAATTAGACCCTTCCTCTGTCCGTGAGAGCAGAAATTCCATTCTTTGGCCTCATGCAACCTAAGTCTAGCTCTGAGTATCTTTGGACACCAGTAATGACCATGACCCCTGAATGGTGGGAAGGTGATGACATGGGTTTCCCCTAGATCAGGGGGACATTCCAGAGTGAAACTGGATGACTCCAATTTTAATTCTTTTCCTGCTTACCTGTCAGGGATGAGTGAATTATAATTCAACTACTGGTTCAGGAATCTGCATTCTTTTTCTCAGTTAGAAATCAGGAAATATCTCTAAGCTCTAATCACTCAATGGTATTTTATAAAACACAATGTAAATGCTTTTCTTTTCAGTTACAGTACTGAGGACTAGGAGGGGAGTTGAGGACCTTGTTCCTTTGACTGCTAGCCAGCCTGAGTTAAAGCAACAAGAAGGAAACAACAATAATGTCAACAGAATTTCCTTAGTTTGCCCACAGTCAATGTTTTCTGGCACATAAAGACATCTACACCACAATGATGTTGACTCTCTGCAGTGGAGTTTGCAGGGTGTTTGCACCAATCCAAACACCAATTAACCCCCAAGCTCTGCATCATGCATTTACACACAGCCAGTGACACGTTCCTATAAGTCCTGTGCCTGGTTGGGTATCTCGTGTGTGGCTGTGGGACTGGGTTGCCCTGTGCAGAGATCTGGGTTCTCCACTAATTTAAAGATGAAAGGATGATATAATATAAAGAAGACAGGATGTGAAGCAAAGTGCCAAGCATGGGGCACCTGGTTTTGAGGCTTGAGGACATTCTTGAGCCTCAATTATATATATAAAAAGGGAATACGAGCTTCTATGTCCTCATCATCATTGAAAGAATCAGATGAGATAATGCGTTAACAGTATTTTATACATAAAATGCCCTATGCAGGTGTCCCTGATCACTAACACCACTTCTAGACAACTTGATGAATGCAGCTCCAACCAATACAGCCATGCCAGAAGTGATATTTAAAGACAGAACTAAATTTTGAAGCAGTAGACAGTGAGTCAACTTTAAGTGTCCCTTCACATGACTTGCTCTTTTTCTGGACATTTCTAAGGACTGGGGTGGTCACCATATTACTAGAAACTCACACAGTAAGTGGAAGTGTTCTTGGTGCTGAGTGATAAAGTGCTTGGGGATGTAATTTCCTGACACATTTCCAACTGTCTGCTGAATTAGTATTTTTCTTGGCTCAACGCTTCTGCTGAAATTGCCCTGACTTCCTGTTATTAGGAAATTTGGGGGTGGTTTTTCTTTCCATGAAATGGGGATAATACCTGCTCAGGTTTTTGTAAGGGTTACAATGAGCTATGGTCTGTAAAGCACTTTGGATAAAACATTGCCCCCAGTATGTATATAATAATGTTTGCTATTACTATTATTGTTATGTTATTAGGTTTATTCTAATTATAACTTGGTGGATCATAAATTGCAATTCTCCCTTCAGTCAATCATTGACTAAATTAAGCTTCAAGTGCTTTTGGAAGGAAGAGTATGTGAGATATCCAAGAAAAGTTGACAAAATGTTATGTTCTTTGGTAGGAGAATGATTGATCTTTGGATTTCTTTTTCTTCGTTTGGATGAATGAGAAATGCCAGCTCCCTATAAATGTGGGAAAGTCCAAAAGATTCATCATATTCTGCTTCTCAGCCACCTGTTCTGGGCAATAAACTTCAGTTCTTTGTAATAGTAACTTTCCAAGTTCACATGGGGCTGTCCTTCCTCTCTGGCACAAACAGTGGGCATCAGTGCAGTCTATACCATGTGATGTTAAATTAAGGCTAGAACAAAAGCCCATCCTTGGTTTGTATAGAAACACTAAGCATGGGAAGATGAGAACCAAAATGTTTTAAACACTTCCCATTTGCCAGGGTACTTAAACACTTCATAAACATTAACCCACTTTATCCTCATGAAAACCCTATAAGGTAGGTACAGTTAGCATCACTTTCCAGATTAGGAAACTGAGGCCTAGAGAGGTTGTGTTACCCAAACAGTAAAGGCTGCACCTGTGGCTCAGTGAGTAGGGCACTGGTCCCATATACTGAGGGTGGCAGGTTTGAACCCAGCCTCAGCCAAACTGCAACAAAAAATAGCCAGGCATTATGGCAGGTGCCTATAGTCCCAGCTACTTGGCAAGAGAATCTCTTAAGCCCAAGAGCTTGAGGTTGCTGTGAGCTATGATGCCACAGCACTCTACTGAGTATGACAAAGTGAGACTCTGTCCCCCCCCCCCCACAAATTTCCCAAACAGTAAATGGTTATGTCTGTGTTAAAGCACAAATATCTTCATTTTTAGTCATTACGCCCTAAACTAGGGCTAAGAGTAACGCTGTAGGGAAGATCAGCTGTAAACAGCTGCTCTGTGGGAATGTGCTAGACTCTGAGGTAGAGATAAAAGGTGAGAACCTCAGGTGGGAACCTGGATCTTCCTCTCCAGCGTCTTTTGCTGACAAGGTGCAGATGGTGGCTGCCAGCTTTCATAGGCCTGGGGTGTGTGGTCCACATTACTGACCGATTATGAAGTGTTTTCACTTGCTCCAACTCTGTGAGATAATAGTTCTTATTGGATAGGTTTCTTAGTGAGGAGTCTCTGAGAAACAGAGAAAGAGAGAGAGAGAGAGAGAGAGAGAGAGAGAGAGAAAACTTGTCCATGGTCAGACATCTAGTAAGTGGCATACTAGGGTTTGAACCCATACATCAAGCTCCTAGTGCTGTCCTGTAAGGGATAATAATCCCTCATCAACTCAGAGGCAGGGGCTGTCACCAGATTAGAAGGAATATCTATCTCTCGGGTGAGAGTAGTATTGACATTTTTGGTAGAACAGGAATAGGGAAGGGAGTGGCAGATAGATGGGGATACTGTCACGCAATAGAAATGTGTCATTGAATGATGCTTTGGGAGAGCAGTGGCTTGAACAGACAAAGACCAGCTCTTGACTGCCCAGTCCATAGCATGCCTAGCTCAGCACTTTTTACTTGGCCACTTCCTGTGGGATTCTCAGGTGTCTGAGTAGACGTGGCTTTCTCTGTAAAGCCTGTCCTTATTGTCCTCCTCCCAGGCACACAAAGAAGTTCCATTCACAGCCCCAAAGCGTCCTGTCTTTCTCTACTGATAGCAATAATTTAATCACTCATTCATTCAACAAGTGTCCAGTGAGCCCCATGCAGCAGCTAATTTTTGCAGGAAATTTATCAGTAAAACAGACCAAGTCTCTGCTCTCCCAAGTCAGACGAAGAAGGGATCTGAAGCAGAAAAAGGCAGTTGATAGAGACAGAGGAGAGGGCATTCTGCATTACGAAGTGGTCAGGGAAGGGTTGAATGAATGAAGGGGTGGAGCGTTGCAGGTGTCTGGGGGAAGAGCTTTGCTGGGCTGAAAACAGCAAGCACAAGGGCTCTGCTTGGCATCTTCAGGGACTTCTTCAGACATCATGGTTATCATGCAATTATGGGCTAGCCTGCAACAATGACATTGACCTTCAACAAAGGCAGGGGACTAGTTCTCTTTCCCATGGTTGTATTGCCAGCACCCAGCACAGTTCTAGGCACGTGACAGTCATTCTTAAGTGAGTGAATGTATCTGAGGAAGATGAATAAGAAAATTACAACTAGTTTCACTTTATAAGGCAAAGTCGAGGGACTGAGACATTTCTGGGTTATCTAAGTGTGGTTTGGAGTTTAAGGCTTCCCAATCCCCCTTTTGTTCTTTTTTCATTTTTTTATTTTTGCACAGAGAGAATTTAGAATATTATAAGCAAATATCTCACAAAATAGTTTTTTGTGTGTGATACATCTGTGGTTTAGCTCAAATTTGTAGATAAGTCCCCATAAATTATCAGTCCTTAAGTTTTTAACAAATTTGAGAGCACTGTGTGTTGCTGACACCTTGCCCTAACATGTTTACCCCCAACTCAGACACATTGTTTGAGTTACTTGAGTGTGCTTTTCCTGTGAACAAGGACATCCTTCTACACAACCAGAAGGCAACCATTGAATTTAAGATGGTAAAAAACCAAAACAAAACCCAAAGTTAGTCTCATCTAGTCTCCAAATTGGTCCCCAAATACTACATTACAATTTGAAAGATTGAATGAATTTGATTAATTTCAATAATAATCTGAATTCAACTAAAATAAGAAAGGTGATTTCAAACTTAAAGAAATATATATCTGGCTCTGTACCTCTACTTAAGTCCTCTGGCTCTGCTAGGCAGGTTCCCGTTCCCTTGACCAGTAGTCTTCCCAGGAGTGGAGGATGATGGAGGGGTCCTCCCCTTGCTGGGAGTCTGACCCTGTCCCGAGCCCCCACACCAGCCACACTGCTCCTCCATTGCTCACTTCACCTAACAGTTTGAGGACTGAATTCATCAGGAATGGGAAGTGACCCGCCTTTGAGATTTACAAGATAGTTTTACTCTAGTAAATTGATGAGCCCTACCATCACACACAGTTTCCTCCAATGGACCATCCAAATCATCCAGGCAGCCCTCTTCTATTGGCGGCCTTCCACCATGACTTGGTTTCTCAGGAAGCTTCCTTCTGAGCTCCATTGCTATTGCTCTTCAAGATTTAGACTTTTTAAAATTTGAGAGTATGATATCTTGTCCTCACATTTGCCATCAACTCAGACACAATATTGAGTACTGTAGTGTGGATTTCCAATGAACAACACATTCTTTTACACAACTGCAAAGCAGCCATTGAAATTAATATGATAACTTTCCACCCCAAAGCCCCACCAAAACTCAGTCTCTTCTCTCTGTTACTTTCCTAAAGGAACAGATGAAGATCCACAGCTTAAAAAGAGTCTTTCTCTACTCACCCTACACAACTCTGGTTCTACTTTATCCTGAGTTCATTTTTCTCCAATTTATGTCATATCACTTACTTATGTATGTTGTGTTCCCTGGTTGTTCTACAGGTGATTTGCTTCCTTAACTAAATTTTTTTACTTGGCGTATAACAACACACAAGAGCTGAGCACATGCAATATGCTTAACTAACGCTATCATTGAGGGTAACAGAAGCTTATGCACTGTGGACCTCCAAATTGATTGTCATAGGGCCTAGGGAGAACTATGGGGATGTGGCTTTGAGTGCTATGTCTTCAATGCCTGTTATTATATGGAAGTCTTTATTTCCTTGACAAAGTCAAATGTTTTTTTTTTTTTATTATAGATAAAAATATGCACCATAGATGTGGCCCAACCCATCACCCTCCCTCCACCCAAACCTCCCCCCTCCCTTCCCCTTCCTTGGTCCTTTCCTCATAGTCTTGTGGTATAGTTGGGTTATAGC
>CAUYPK010084807.1:0-22029 GCA_963574355.1 Loris lydekkerianus | reverse complement strand
TTATTCTTAGTAAAGCATTACAAGAATGGAGAAGCATGAATCCTATGTACTCAATTTTGATATAAGGACAATTAACGACAATTAAGGTCATGGGGGGGAGGAAAAGCAGAGAGAGGGAAGGAGGGAGGGGGGTGGGGCCTTGGTGTGTGCCACACCTTCTAGGGGCAAGACATGATTGCAAGAGGGACCTTACCTAACAAATGCAATTAGTGTAACCTGGCTTATTGTACCCTCAATGAATCCCCAACAACAACAAAAAAACCTAAAAAAAAATTAAAAAAAAAAAGATGAGCGGTACCTGTGTCTCAGTGGGTAGGGTGCCATCCCCATATACCGAAGGTGGTGGGTTTGACCCGGCCCCAGCCGAACTACAACTATAACAACAAAAGTAGCTGGGTGTTCTGTAGGACACCTGTAGTCCTAGCTACTGGGGAGACTGAGGCAAGAGGATCGCCTAAGCCCAGGAGTTGGAGGTTACTGTGAGCTGTGATGCCATGGCACTCTACCCAGGGCGACAGCTTGAGGCTCTGGCCTCCCACCCCCCAAAAAGATATACCTTGGTTTTAACACAGTTACTAAATTTTCTTTCAGAAACTGTTGTTGCATAGAAATTTCTTATGATTTAGTTCTCTACAATTCTAAATAATTTTTCTTGAAAAATACCTCCAGATACACACTTCATCCTTTTTATTGCAGGGGGGCTGGGAGGGGACACAAAGTCTCACTCTGTTGCCCCAGGCTAGAGTGCTGTGGCATCATAGCTCACAGCAACTTCAATTTCTTGGGCTCAAGTAATCCTCATGCCTCAGCTTCTCTAATAGCTGGAACTACAAGTGACTGCCACACCGTTCAGCTAATTTTTCTATTTTTAATAGAGACAGGATCTTGCTCAGGCTGGTCTCAAACTCTGGAACGCAAGCAAGCCACGTGTCTCAGCCTCCCAAAGTGTTAGGATTACAGGCATGAACCACAGCACCCAAACCTGCTTTATACTTTAACACTGCCCAGTTAGCTGAAAGCTGAACACTCCTCTCAGGTGTACTTAAAATGAAATGTTGTAAATATAATCAGCTTGTTGAACTTTTTAGTCTCTTATTAATACATAAAAAATTCTCAACAAAGGGGCTAGCTTTTACCGAGACTAATTGTTTTAAATATATATCATAAGGGAAAGTACAAAAGTAGAGAGGGAAAGGCTGGAAGGTACATTAAAATGGTAGCAATCTTTTTCTACTGGTTGGTAAGATTATGCCCAGCCTAATCTTGATTTTGGTACATTGGCCCATATTTTCTTTCTTTTTATTTTGCTTTCAACCATGATCAATCAAGAAGGCTCATATTTTCTACAATTTGTTTCACAAATATGTATCACATTTTTAACAGCTGTGTGTGAGAGCCAATTACATAGAAAGTGTCTCAAGAATGCTGGATAAATAAACACCTCAGATACTGAAATGGTCACACACTTAACAGGAATTATAAGGCTCAGAAGTTTGTTTCATAGCTAGCTAGACCTGCTTAAACAATGCTAAGTGCATAATTATATATATATATATATATATTTTTTTTTTATTTTTTTATTTTTTTTTTTTTTTTGAGACAGAATCTCATTCTGTCCCCTTGATTGGAGTGCCGTGGTGTCACAGCTCACAGCAACCTCAAACTCTTGGGCTCAAATGATTCTCTTGCCTCAGCCTCCCAAGTATCTGGGACTACAGGTACCTACCATGATACCCCATTAGTTTTTCTATGTTTAGTAGACAGGGGTCTAGCTCTTGCTCAGGCTGGTCTCGAGCTATTGAACTCAAACAATTCACTGGTCTCTGTCATTTTTTTGTTAGAACTAGGGTCTCAGTCTCACGATGTGCTCAAAAACTTGTGACCACATGTGATCCTCCCACCTCAGCCTTCCTAGTCGCTGGAAGTATAGGCATCATGCTCATTTTTGTTTGTTTGTTTTTAAGCAGAGATAAATAGCATTTTGTAAAAAATTACAGTAAAGCATATTCCCTTTTCTTTTCTTTCTTTCTTTTTTTTTTTTTGTAGAGATAGAGTCTCACTTTATCGCCCTTGGTAGAGTGCTGTGGCATCACACAGCTCACAGCAACCTCCAACTCCTGGGCTTAGGCGACTCTCTTGCCTGAGCCTCCTGAGTAGCTGGGACTACAGGCGCCCACCACAACACCCAGCTGTTTTTCTTTGCAGTTGGGCCAGGGTGGGATTTGAACCCACCACCCTTGGTATGTGGGGCCAGCACCCTACCCACTGAGCCACAGGCACCGCCTAGCATATTCCCTTTTAAGGGCAATTTATTAGCAAAATCTAACAAGGTGTTTTACTCAACAGTCATGGAGCACCATTAAATATCACACACAGAAAATCCAGACAGCCTGAAGATTAGTATTTCCTTCTTGATCATAAGACATCTAAATGACTTGCAACAAGGTAAAATATTCAGTGCATCTGGTTGGGGCCAACACGGATGATGACATGTTTCTCATAAGCCCTTTTCATTGTTTTCTCAATTTGCTTCAGAAAAACTTGCGGGATTCGTCCACATAAAGTGTGCACAGTCTCCAAAAACTTCAGCTGCAGAGGGTAATACATGGATTGAAAGAGATTATCTTGAAAAGGAAACTGAAAGATGATAAAAAAAAAGAAAAAGAAAAAGTTTATTTTAGTTACTGAAATAGCAAGTTAAATGCAAATCATTTTTACTAAGAAATGACACGGGGGAATTAGAGTAACCACTAAGGCACAAGACTATGTATTCTTAAACAAGTGAACACTATGGATCCCTCTATGGATCTAAGCCCTCTATGGATATAAGTTCAAGTCTGGACTCATCCATGCAAATGCAGGCAATCATTTAACCTTTCTGGACCTCAGTTTCTTTTCTTTCTTTTTTTTTTTTTTTTTGATACAGAGTCTCACTATGTCGTCCTCAGTAGAGTGCAGTGCTGTCACACCTCACAGCAACCTCAAACTCAAGGGCTTAAGCAATTCTCTTGCCTCAGCCTCCCAAGGAGCTGGGACTACAGGCGCCTGCCACAATGCCCAGCTATTTTTTGTCATTGTTGTTTAGCTGGCCAGGGCCAGTTTTGAACCTACCAGCATTAGGTGTATGTGACTTTCACTGTAACCATTGTGCTACAGGTGCTGAGCTTGGACCTCAGTTTCTTTACTTCCTTTTTTTTTGCACAGAGTCTCACTTAATCGCCCTTGTTTGAGTACTATGGCATCATAGCTCAAAGCAACGTCTAACTCCTAGGCTCAAGTGATTCTCTTGCCTCAGCCTTCCGAGTAGCTGGTGCCCGCTGCAGTGCTCTGCTATTTTTAGAAATGTGGTCTCACTCTGGCTTAGGCTGGTCTCAAACTTGTGAGCTCAGGGCAATCTACCGGACACGGCCTCCCAGAGCACTAGGATTACAGGTATGAGCCACGGCACCTGACCAGTTTCTCTACTTCTTCTTCTTTATTTTATTTTTTTTTGGTAGAGACAGAGTCTCACTTTATCTCCCTCAGTAGAGTGCCATAGCATCACACAGCTCACAGCAACCTCCAACTCCTGGGCTTAGGTGATTCTCTTGCCTCAGCCTTCCGAGTAGCTGGGTAGCTGGGACTACCCATTGTGGGGCGCCCCCCACAATGCCCGGCTATTTTTTTTTGTTGCCAGGAATGGGTTCAGCCAGCGCCCAACCCACTGAACCACAGATGCCGCCCTTTCCTTCTTTACATTAAAAAAAAAAAAAAAAAGGATTTACTTGGGTCTTTAAGGTTCCTAAAATCTAAAAACAAAGCCTATCTCTAAGGACACAATAGTCTATATATAGCATGTAACAATGTAACATGAGGGGAAGCAAGACTCAAGTACATACTCACTTCACACCTATAGCAAAAAAACATTGAACTCTTCATATTTTTTGTCTTTGAAGCAATGTTTTCATTTTTCTTTTTTAAAGTTTTGTTTTTTTTCAATTTTTATTTATTTATTTGTGGGTTTTGGCTGGGGCTGGGTTTGAACCCGCCACCTCAGACATATGGGACCGGTGCCTTACCCCTTTGAGCCACAGGTGCCGCCCTCATTTTTCTTTTTTAAATGTATACATTTATTTCCTTTCCTTTTGTTCTTTATTATCTTTTATCTTTTTTTTTTTTTTTAGAGAGTCTCATTTTGTTGCCCTCCATAGAGTGCTGTACCGTCTCAACTCACAGCAACCTCCAGCTCTTGGGTTTAGCCGATTCTCTTGCCTCAGCTTCCCGAGTATCTGGGACTACAGGTGCTGCCACAACACCCAGCTATTTTTTTGTTGCAGTTTGGCTAGGGCCCAGTTCGAACTTGCCGCACTTGGTATATGGGACCTGTGCCTATCTTTTATCTTTTTACAAGAGACAGGGTCTTGTTCTATTGCCCTAGAGTGCAATGGCATAAATTCAAACTCTAGGGCTCAAGTGATCATCCTGCCTTAGCCTCCAGAGTAGCTAGGATTACAGGTATGTGGCACCGCACCCTGGGAATTTTATTTTATTTTATTTTGTTTAGAGATGGGTTTTGTTATGTTGCCCAGGCTAATCTCAAATTCTGGGGCTGTAGCAATCCCCCTGCCTTGGCCTTCCAAAAGTGCTGGGATTACAGGCATGAACCACCAAACCCTGCCTGAAACAATCTGGATGAAGAAACGTTAGGTTTTGTCCATGGTAATCTCTTGAAGTCTAGAATTTACCACTTAACTAGTGCAATTTATTAGCAATGAACTTTATTTTAATAATTCAGGTACCAGATATTGGCGGTTGTTTATTTCCCCCTTAATATTTGGTCTTTGTGGGGTTTTTTTGGTTTTTTTTGGTAGAGACAGTCTTACTGTATCGCCCTTGGTAGAGTGCCATGGCGTCACAGCTCACAGCAACCTCCAGTTCCTGGATTTAGGAGATTCTCTTGCCTTAGCCTCCCAAGTAGCTGGGAGTAGCCACAACGCCCAGCTAATTTTTTTCTGCAAATTTGAACCCACCACCCTCAGTATATGGGGCCAGCGCCCTACTCACTGAGCCACAGGCACTGCCCAGGTCTTTGTGGTTTTTATCTGTTTAAAAAAATTCTCTTGGGCAGCCCTGTGGCTCAAAGGAGTAAGATGCTGGCACCATATGCTGGAGGTGGTTTTTGGCCCCGGCCAAAAATTGCAAAAAAAAAAAAAAAAAAGATAAAAAAATTATCTTTTTTTTTTCCTGGAATATGTCCATGAACAGCATTATCCAAAAGAAATCTTTCAGACCAGTTAGTTATGAGTATATGTCAAAGTTTTTTTCTTATCACCCTTGGTAGAGTCCTGTGGAATCATAGATCACAGCACCCTCAAACTCTTGGGCTCAAGAGATCTTTCTTGCCTCAGTTTTCATTTTTAGTAGAGATGGGGTTCTCACTCTTGCTCAGGCTGGTCTTGAACTCCTGTGCTCAAGCAATCCACCCACCTCAGGCTCTCAGAGCCCTAGGATTATAGGTGTGAGCCATCGTGCCTGGCCCATGTGTCAAAGTTTTATTGCAATCTTGCTGAAAGTAAAAAGTTTGCCAGTAGATCAAGTCAAATATCCATCCTTGATGAGGACTTTTTTTTTTTTTTTTTTGAGTCAGAGTCTGACACTGTCACCCTCAGTAGATTTCCGTGGCCTCACAGCTCACAGCAACCTCCAGCTCTTGGGCTTACGCGATTCTCTTGCCTCAGCCTCCTGAGTAGCTGGGACTACAGGTGCCCGACACAATGCCCAGCTATTTTCTTATTGCTGTCTGGCCGGGGCCGAGTTTGAACCCACCACCCTTGGTATATGGGGCCGGTGCCCTACTCCTTGAACCACAGGTGCCGCCTAGGGGACATTTTTTTTTTTTTTTGAGACAGAGTCTCTTGTCACCTTGGGTAGAATGCCATAGAATTATCATCATAAATCATAGCAACCTCAAACCCCTGGTCTCTCCTCTTGCCTCAGCCTCCTGAATAGCTGGGACTACAGGTGCCCACCATGACTTCGAGCTAGTTTTTCTATTTTTAGTAGAGATGGGATCTTGCTCCTGAACTCCTGAGCTCCAGCAACCCACCTGCCTGGGCCGTCTGAGTGCTAGGATTATAGGTGTGAGCCACATGAGGACATTTAACATGAAAAGACTTCTACAAAAAAAGGGAGAAAAGAATGGTTAAAAGTCAGTACCCTCTTCCTGAGAGCAGAATGGGTAGTGTCTGGTTTCTTAGAAAAAAATATTAATCCCTTTAAAGTTCATTGGAAACATTGCTTAAATCACGTTTATCAGAAATGTCCTTTGCTTCCTGGAAGGATATTATGCATCACATAATGCAAGAAGGTTCTGTCCCAGACGAAATTTGGGACAATTTTTTCCTCTTTTCTGTTTTTCTTTTTTTTTTTTGGGGGGGGGGGGCAATTTTTTTTTACTGTGCAATTGTTTGGGGTTTTTTTTTGTTGTTTGTTTGTTTTTTCATTTAAAGAGACAGGGACTCACTGCTCTGTCTTCCAGGCTAGAGTACAGTGGTACAATCACAGCAAATTCAAACTCCTGAGCTCAGATAATCCACCCATGTCAGCTTCTTGAGCTGCTGAATCTACAACACACCACCACACCTGAATAATTTTTTAATTTTTGGTGGAGATAGGGTTTTGCTATGTTATCAAGCTAGTCTCAAACCTGGCCTTCAGTGATCTTCCACCTCTGCTCCCAAAGAGCTGGAATTATAGGCTACTCCTGGCCCCATAATGCAATTTAAACCATTGATTAAACCTCTGAAGCCCGTTTACAACTCTATCCCCATCAAGGGGAACAGATTAGGTCAAAACTTTGGAGTCACCCTTGATTCTTTTCTTTCCCCAACATCCTTCACCCAATCCATCAGCAAGTTCTGTACACTGTATGGACAATACATCCCAAACATGGCCACTTCTTCCTGTCTTTCTGCAGCCATGCAAGCCCATGCCAGCCCCACTGCTAACCTTTAAGGCTGCGATCAGTCTCACAAATAATCTTGTGTTTTCACTTTTTTTTTAGACAGAGTCTCACTTTGTTGCCCTCAGTAGAGTGCCCTGGCATCATAGCTCGCAGCAATCTCAAACTCTTGGGCTCAAGCGATTCTCTTGCCTCAGCCTCCCAAGTAGCTGGGACTACAGGCACCTGCCACAATGCCTGGCTATGTTTTTGAGATGGGGGTCTCCCTCTTGCTCAGGGTGGTCTCGAACTCATGAGCTCAGGCAATCCGCCAGCCTCAGCCTCCCAAATGCTAGGAGTGTACCCCTTCCACTATATGTCACCAAAGTGTTTTTTTTTGTTTGTTTGTTTGTTTTTTTTTGAGACAGAGTCTTACTCTGTCGACCTGGGTAGAGTGCTATGACATCATAGTTCACAGAAACCTCAAACTCTTGGGCTCAAGAGATCCTCCTGCCTCAGTCTCCTGAGTAGCTGAGGATCTCTTGAGCCCAAGAGTTTGAGGTTTCTGTGAACTATGATGTCATAGCAACCTTAAACTCCTGGGTTGGAGCAATCCTCTTGTCTCAGCTTCTCAAATAGCTGAGATTACAGGCATGTGCCTCTATGCCTGGCTAGTTTTTCTATTTTTAGTAGAGATGGGGTCTTGCTCTTGCTCAGGCTGGTCTGGAACTTCTGAGCTAACCACCTGCCTCAGCCTCCATGCGTGCTAGGATCACAGGCGTGAGCCACTGTGTCCCACCATAAAAGTAAATCTTTGTGACCTGGGGTAAGATAAAGATTCTTTAGGCATGACACTAAAATAATAAGCAATAGAAGAAAAAAATTTATAAACCAGACTTCCTCAAAATTAAAAACCCTGTGCTTAAAAACATATCATTAAGAAAGGGAAAAGAGGGCTGGGTACAGTAGCTCAGGCCTATAATCCTAGCACTCTGGGAGGCTGAGGTAGGTGGATTGTCTGAATTTAGGAGTTTGAGACCAGCCTGAGCAAGAGTGAGATCCCATCTCTAAAAATAGCCCGGTGTTGTGGTGGGTGCCTGTTGTCCCAGCTACTCAGGAGGCTGAGGCAAGAGGATCACTTAAAACCAAGAGTTTGAGCTTGCTGTGAGCTATGACACCATAGCACTCTACCCTGGGGTGATAGGGTGAGAATCTGTCTCAAAAAAAAAAAAAAAAGAAAGTAAAAAGAAAAGCCATAGTCTGGGATAATATTTTCAAGTCATCTAATAAAGAACTTTTATCTAGAATATATGAAATAATTTTACAACTCAATAATAAAAAAAACTAATTTAAAAATGAACAGTGACCCTGAATTGACATTTCTCCAAAGAAATTATATTAATGAACAATAAGCATGTGAAGAACTGCTCAGTATATTAGCCATTAGGGAAACCATAATGAGGTACTACTTCATACCCACCAGGATAGCTATGATCAAAAGACAGACAGTGGTTAAGTCTTGGCAAGGATGTTGAGAAACTGAAGTCCTCAACCTTTGATTGTGGGAGTACAAAATGGTGCAGCCACTTTGGAAAACAGGTTAGCAGTTTCTTGAAAAGTTAAAACATAGGCTGGGAGCTGTGGCTCAAGCCTATAATCCTAGCACTCTAGGAGACTGACATGGGTGAATTCCTTGAGTTCAGGAGTTCAAGACCGACCTGAGCAAGAGTGAGACCCTGTCCATCTCTCCAAATGAAAAAAAGACATACATATGTATATCTATAAATAAAAAGAAGTTAAAAATGAAGTTCCCATGTGACCCAACAATTTCACTTTTCTATATCTGACCTAAGGAAATCGAAACCATTACACAAAAACTTGTGTCTGTTCACAGCAGCATTATTTATAATTGTTAAAAAGTAGAAACAATCTAAATGTCCTATCAACTAGTGAACAGATGAAAAAATGTGGCATATCCATACAATAGAATACTATTGGGCAATTGAGAGGAATGAGATACCAGTACAGTACGTGCTCCACCACAGCTGAACTTCACAAACATTACTTTATGTGAAAGAAGTTAGATGTAAAAGATCACACGTTGTATGATCTCATTTATGTGAAATATCCAGGACAGGCAAATCCATAGAGATGAAAACAGAATAGTGGGGCAGCTCCTGTGGCTCAAAGGAGTAGGGTGCTGGCTCCATATGATGGAGGTGGTGGGTTCAAACCCAGCCCTGGCCAAAAACTGCAAATAAATAAATAAATAAATAAATTTATTAAAAAAAAAAAAAAGAAAAGAAAACAGAATAGTGGGGGTAGAGTGGGGAATGGGAAGTGACAAACTGGTAAAGGATTCTTTTTGGGGTGATAAAAGTGTTGTAGAATTCGATAGTGATTGTAGAACTCTGTAGATTTACTAAAAGCCATCAAATTGTACATTTAAATGAGTGAATTTTATATTATTTTATACCTTAATTAACCTGTTAAAAAATTTCTAACAATCTTTCTATAACTAGTTCCATTTCTGTGGCACGTTAACTCAATTTTTCCATCGTTAACTCAATTTTTCCACTGTAGGTAAATCTTTAACAATTCTTTACTTGAAGCTAGGCGAAGTGGTTCTCACTCTGAGAGGCCGAAATGCAAGGATTGCTTGTGGCCAGGAGTTTGAGTCTAGCCTGGGCAATATAGCAAGATCCCATCACTACAAAAATTTAAAAAGTTACCCACGTGTGATGGTGTGAGCCTGTAGTCCCAGCTTCTTGGGAGGCTGAGGTAGGAGGATTACTGAATGAAGCCCAGGAGTTTGACGCTGCCATCAGTTAATGGTAACTCCACTGGACTCTAGCCTGGTCAACAGAGCAAGACCCTGTCTTAAAGTCATTGTGGGATGTTAGTCCTTTGTTGTTTACGTGAGCAAAGTAATTAGTCAATGGATTTTTCATTCTTTTCTTTGTTGCTTATTTTTTTTTCCCACTAAAAGTTCAAGAGGAATCTTGCCCAGGGGCAACTGGATTACATTTGCTGTGGTGGTTAAATCCTCCTGCTGTGAGATCTGAGGGTCCTGTCTCCATCAGTTAGCAGTGGTAATGAATTACTGAAACTCTCATATTCTCCCTCATCTTTAAAGAGGGGAAAAATAAAAATGTCATCATGTTTATTGAGAAGGATTAAAATAGACTTTTTACAGGGCCTGGCACATAGTAAATTCTCAATCAAAATAAATGTGATCTACTCTGTGGGCTGAATGCCAGACACCATGCTGTAAACCAATAAACCATTTACTAATTAGAAGCTTGCCTCAAATTTGTCTAAGGCTGAACTGGAACTAAGGTCTTCTGGTTGGTTGGTCTGTTTTATTTTAGATTACAGTATGCAAAGTGGCTGCCCTGTCTGTTCCCCACTCCCTGCAACTGTTTCAATGTATGTCTCAGATGTATATCTGAGGATCAGATGTTTATAGACTGAGTGGCCCTCTGAGTCACTGTCCCGTGTGTGGGAACAGTTCCAACTCCTCAGAGTCTGTATGAAGCTAGAGTAGCTTTGAGGATGGCTTTAGACCTGCAGCATGCATGCAATAGGAAGGGCTTCTGCTTTCCATTGATAGCACTGTCAAATTTTACTTTGTGACCAGCCATGATGGAATTTTTCAGAGCTTCAAAATCTGATAGGAACTGTGCTGAAGCTGGAGTTTTTATCCTGGATGTTAAGTAAAGTGGACATCAAAGGGGGCCAAGTGTCCTCTAAAATTAAGAAAATCAGAGAATAGGGAGTAATGAATGGTCTTAGAAGCAATACCTCTGAGAGAGATTCATAATAGAATCTAGCTGAGTTAAAGTAGCAGTTCTGGATACAAGGACTCTCAGCACTTAATAAACTAATAATCGGAGTCAGACTCCAAGTTGAAAGCATATACTGACATGGCTAAGGAGAATTTCTAATACTTCAGCAACTTTGGAAGAGAGTTGTTTCCAAAAAAGCCCCTCACAAATATGTTGATGTGCTTATATTCTTGGTGTGTATTTATTCTGTTTTCCTGCATGTTTCCCTACCTCTCCACCTTCCTTTGTTTTCTTGATTTCTACTCCTATGCACAAACAAGGTGAGGAACAAAGGCAGACCTGAACAAATGTGGTGTAGCCTGCATAATGAATTATCTCAGTTTGACTCTTTCCTTGTTCATTTTAATAAACAAAAATAAGAAATGCTTCCTTCCCAATCTCCCAGGGATTGAGTGCGCCCACTCTAATAATGATCATTAGAAGCAAGGAACCTTTCCCAGCTGTGGTTAGGAAGAGATGTGACAATGGAGGCAGGTCAGAGAGAGAGTAAATTTGCTGGCTTTGAAGATAGAGAAAGGGGCTATGAGCCAGGGAATGTGGACAACCTATAAGCTGGAAAAGGCAAGGGAACAAATTCTCCTTTGATGACTCTGGAAGGAATGCAGCCTTCTCAATATCTTGTTTTAGCCCAATGAGAGATACGGCAGATTTTTGACCTACTGTATTAGTCAAGTTCTCCAAAGAAACAGAACAAATAGGATCTTTCAATCATTTATCTGTCTATGTAGATAGATTATCTATCTATCTATCTATATCTATGAGGAAATTTCTTATGGGAATAGACTCATGCAATTATGGGGTCCTAGAAAGTCTCATAACCTGTTGGCTACAAGCTGGAGACCCAGGAAGGCTGGAGAACCTGGGTGCTGGCTGAAGTTAAAGTCCTCCAGTCTGAAAGTCTGAGAACCAGGAGCTCCAATGTCTGAGGTTAGGAGAAGATTGTCCCATGTCAAGAAGAGAGAGAGAGAATTCACCCTTCTTCTGCATTTTTATTTTATCTGGGCTTTCAAAAAATTGGATAATGCCCACCACATTGGTGAATATTGTGAATCTTCTTCACTCAGTTTACTGATTGAAATACTAATCTCTTCCAGAAACACCCTCACAGACAAAATCAGAAATATTGTTTTACCCATTATCTGGGGATCCCTTAACCCAGTTAATTTGACAACATAGAATTAACTACTGCACCTAGAGAATTGTAGCATACTAAATTTGTGGTGATTTTGTTGTAGTAGCAATAGAAAACCAATACACCTTCCTGTGTTTGTTTTTTTTTTAACCTCCATTCTTCCCATACCACTGTAAGTAGTCCCTACATTAATACCTCTTCACTGAAAATATTTGGAGTGAGATTTGTTTTCTGTTCTTATAAATGCGCACTCTCAGTTTGCTCTTCCTTTCTTCTACCATTTATTCTCTATGTTCACACTCCTTCCCTCTCAAATGTTTAATACATGTCCTCATATACATAAGTAACCAAAGAGATACATGGCAATGTGTACATGTAAATAAACTATCTTCTATAATACACCTATTTTTTTTTTTTAGTTTTTAGTTTTCGTTCAATGCTATAGCTTTAAGAATGATCCACATGGATGTTTGTGATCTGGTTTCTTGCTTTTGATTGCTGAATTCTTGAATCCTAAGATCCAGGCATCAAAGGAACCAAAGTGAAGTCGGGCCCTGGGAGCTGAAAGACCCTGAGAAGAGAAAAAGTACTTCCCTTAGAAGATGGGAAGGCTGGGTGTGGTGGCTTATGCCTATAATTCTAGCATTTTGGGAGGCTAAGGAAGGTGAATTGCTTGAGCTCAGGAGTTAAGACCAGCCTGAGCAAGAACAAGAATCCATTTCTACTAAACATAGAAAAACTAGTTGGATGTTGTTGTGGGCACCTGTAGTCCCTGCTACTGGGGAGGCTGACGCAGGAGGATCACTTGAACTCAAGAGTTTCAGGTTTCTGTGAGCTATGTGTGACATAGTGAGGGTGACAGTGAGACTCTGTCTACCTGCCCCACCAGAAAAGAAAATAGGGGGAGGTCAGAGAGCAGGGAATTTGGGAGTGGAATCAGATAGAAGGCAAAGAAATGTGGCTGAAGAGATATCCTCAGGAACTTAAAATTTGTAAAATGAGTATGAGAAAGTGAGTTCATTACTAACAAGTAGCTTACTAGCATTTCCATTTAATATGATCTCCCTAATTTTTTCTGCCTTTTCTTGACTTACCATGGATACTTACTTATCTCTGATCCTAGGAGGTGAAGCGAAGCAAGGCAAAGCAAAAGAAAGCAAAGCCCAATGTGTCTCAGCCAGGTCTTCAATCCGGGTGCAAACTGAGACCTTATTTACTATCCTCACACCTAAATTTTCATCTCCATTGTGTGAATTTACAGTCTCCTGAATTTGGAGCTCCATATAAATTTAACTCATACAAAGGACTTCTTGTTTGACCCATGAGAGTATTTCTTTCCAGATAATTGTGTATATTTTTTCATAGTGGAAATAGCTTTATTCAGGCTTTTATTCCTGATTATAAAAGCAATTCCTATTTATTATACAACAGCATTATTACAATATACAAAAGGATTGTTATTATAATACAGAAACACTTTCTATATAATATAGAAAGAAATATTACTTATTCTATCATCTGATTTCAAAATTTTTCATGTATATTATTTCAGCCTTCTAATTAATAATATTAAATCAATAAGCTTATATTATGTAATCTAATAGGCTAAGTACTGGGATATAATGAAGAGCAAAAATAGACATAGTTTCTGCCCTTTGGACCTTGTAATCTAGTGAGGGAGAATTATATTTAATTATATAATGATTTAATATCTGCAACAGTTAGGATGCTTTTGCTGGTATATCAGCAAGCTATTGCCATAGCAGTACTCTATAATAAATCACCCCAAATTCAGTGGTACATAACAGTAAGCACTTATTAGCAGGTCTGCAGGTCAGCTCGGGGGACTCTGCTTTGGGTTGTAGGGCCATGAACTGGCAGACGTGCCTCCACTTTAGGTTGTGAACTAAGTTTAGATCTACCTTATATGTGTTCATTCTGGTACTCAGGGGGAAAGGAAAGCAGCTACCTGGGGTGTGATCTGCTCATGCAGAGAGAACAAAAAAACAAAACAAACCATGAAAGTATTGTGGAGCTTTTGCTCTTCTCATGTTTGCTGACATCCCATTAGCCAAAACAAGTCATGTGACCAACCCAAAAGTCAAGGAGCAGGAAGAAAACTTTTCCTGCCATGAAGATGTGACAAGGTGTAGCTATCTATTATGGAGGCATGAAGACTAGAATAAGTAATTCAACTTGCTGCAGAACATACAACCAGAAGAGTTACTTACCAATTATTTTCTCCTCATAGCTACAAAATGTCTGAAACATTCTCAGGCATCATATGATCTTATGATATTATCCAAAGACAGGAAAAGGTGAGTCCTATCTTATTCCTTGCTAGAAGGCCCACTCCCCAGCTCTTTGTCATTTTACTTACCATTAGTAAGGGTTGCCTTATATGCCCATTACTAATGCAGTCACTGGTAGGAGAATAGAACTGACGTGATTGGCCTACACTAGAAAATGTTCACTCCCTCAGGCTGGGGAATGGCTCCTGAAACACAGTTGGCCAATATCTGAACATAAAGGGGGTTATGTTAACATGAAAAATGAAGTGAAGCAGCAGTTAGGAAGACAATCAGGAGTGTCTTTTTTTTTTTTTTTAATTTTTATTTTGAGACAGAGTCTTACTATGTCGCCCTAGGTAGAGTGCTGTGGTGTCACAGCTGACAGCAATCTCAAACTCTTGGGTTTAAGTGATTCTCTTGCCTCAGCCTCCCAAGTAGCTAGGACTATAGGGGCCTGGCACAAGGCCTGGCTATTTTTGTTGTTGTTGTAGTTGTCGTTGTTGTAATTGTCATTGTTGTTTAGCAGGCCTGAGCCAGGTTCAAACTCACCAGCCTCCGTGTATGTGGTGGGGACGCCCTAGCTGCTGAGGTATAGGCACTGAGCCAGGAGTGTCTTCTTTAGTGTCTTTTTTTCTTTTTGTAAGACAAATTCACAGTTTGTAGTTCTTGGTAGAGTGCTGTGGTGTTATAGCTCACAGCAACCTCAAACTCTTGGATAGTAGAGATCCTCTTGCCTCAGCCTCCCAAGTAGCTGGGACTACAGGCACCTGCCACAATTCCTGGCTAGTTGGGGTCTTGCGCTTGCTCAGGTTAGTCTCATACTCCTGAGTGCAGGTGATCCACCTGCCTCCGTCTCCCAGAGTGCTAGGATTACAGGTGTGAGCTACTGTGGCCTTCTTTGGTGTCTTAAGGATTGTCACAAGGGTTCTAAACATGAGAGATTATAACAGGGAAGTTTTTGGCAGGAAAGGAAGGTCAGATGAATGAGTATTAAGTTGAACTTTGAAGGATGAATAAGAGTTACCTGCACAAAGAGAAGAAGTGAGAACATTTTAGGCAGGAGGACATTCATAAAAGTTCCCTGGTAGAGTGAGCTTGAGACATGAGTTTGAAAGTCTTAAAAGATAGAAATGTGGTGGAAAGCACAATGGGACACAGATTGCAGGGACTTGCAGATCAAGTTAAAGCTTTCATTCTTTATCCTAGAGCAATGGGAAGCCACTAAGGAGTTCAACCAATTACATGATATAATCAGAATTGAGTTTAAAGGAAAGTCACACCAGCTACAGTGTGGAGACAAATTGAGGAGGTGCAAGAATGGATGCAGAGAGGAACACTTGAGTATTTGTTGTGTAGTTCAGCTGAGAGAAGTTAACAGCTTAGCTACAATGGTAGTGGTATGTATAAAACACATGTGACTAAATTTGAGAAGCACAATGTATTTAGAGGTAAAGTTGATGGTATAATTAGTGATGAATTAGATTTGGGGATGGTGAGGAGCATAGGTATCAAAGACTATTCTTAGATTTTAGGACTACATAGCTGCATCAATGTCATCCTTCACTGTTCAGATGTGACCAGGCAGACAAGTACAGATGTTGATTTTGATTGATATGCCTCTGAAATATTTACAAAGAGATATCAGAATTATGGGTCTGAGATATTATGCATTATTTGAACATAAATGGAGATGGATACCAAAGACATTAATAAGGGAGAATATAAAGAGGAAAGCGTAAAGGTTCCAGGAATAAGCCTTGAGCAATACCAGCATTTAATGGCCTAATAGGGGAGGATGAGCCTGTGATAAGGTGAAGGAAGCTGAGAAAGACCAATCACGAAAAGCCCAAATCTGGAAAGAAGAGCAAAATCCAAGGGAACAGAGTGTTTCAAAAGAGGGGCTGGTGAAGCAAAGCAAGGAAGCTACACTGGTCTGTAACATTGAGATCATAGCTCATAAGTAAATTAGCAAGTACTGTTTTGGTGAAGTAATTGGGGCAACAAGTGGATTGGAGTGGGTTGAGGAATAGGAGTTGAAAATGGAGATGTTGGGTAGAGGAAACTTTTTTTAAAGAGCTTGACTTTGAAGGGGACAGAATACGAAGTGGGAAGTGCAACTAAGGGCAAGTTAGGAGAGAACTGAGAAAAGTGGTGTATGAAAGACTAGGACTTGAGAAAACAGAAGGTAACAGAATCAGAATCTATGTGTATCTTTAAGTGTTTATGTAAAGCCTGCATTTATATATCTTTATATTACATATTGAACTATTATAATAGGACATATTTGGCTATAAGGGACAAAGTACCACACCAACAGAATATTAAACAATGAAGACATTTACTCTATAAAACAAAGCTTGAAAGCTGGAAGTTCCAGGTTTGTTTCAGTGATTTACCAATATCACTAAACTGGGTTCTTTCTGTCTTTCCCATTCTGCTTGTTTGGTGTGTCAATGGTATCTTCCTTCATGGTTTCCAGATGCCTGGCACAGCTCTAAATATCTTGTCCTTATGCAACAGTTTCCTAAGCAGAAATGTATGTGGGGCAGTGTGAGGGACTAAAATGCCTTCTATATCTGGAGTTCTCTTTTATTAGAGTGAAATCTTACCTGAAGTCATCAATATATATTTTGGAGACAGAGTTTCACTTTGTTGCCCTAAGTAGAGTACTTTGGAGTCATAGCTCACAGCAACATCAAACTCTTGGACCCAAGCGATCCTCTTGCCCTAGCCTCCTCAGTAGCTGGGACTACAGGTGCCTGCCACAATGCCCAGCTATTTTTAGAGATGAGGTCTCGCTTTTGTTCAGACTGGTCTCAAACCTGTGCGCTCAGGCAATCCACCTGCCTCACTCTTAGGCATGAGCCACTGTGCCCAGCCTGAGATAAATTTTTCATGATTGGCTTATAGCCAATCAGTTTTCATCCCTAGAGCTGGGCACATTGCTACTCACTAACATCAAGACAAGGAAGAATGTGGAATAAGTTTTGGGTTGGCAGCTCCAAGAGTGGCTGTCATCAAAAATGTTTACCTCACTCAGTACCTTTATTGGATTGGTTCTTATATGTGTAATTATAAAATTAATTGGGAATATAAAAATTAATACAATGAAAGATATAATACAAAAGTAAAAATAAAATAATGTGCAATTCCACTAACCCCTTTATGTATTAAGGACATCAATTTTTGACATGTTTTAGGGTTTGTTTTTCTTTTTTTAGTTTATGGTTTCTCTTTTAACTTCGTTAGTAAGTTTTTTGCAGTTTTTGGCCAGGGTCGGATTTGAACCCCCCACGTATATGGGGCCGGTGCCCTGCTCCTTTGAGCCACAGGCACCACCCCTCTTTTAACTTCGTTAATGACCTTTGGGAGTTTGTAGAAGTTTTTAGGTTTTAGGTAAACTCATCAAAATCTCTATGGTTTCTGAGTTAGTATAATGTAATAGTTAAAACCCAGGTCTTTAGACTCAGACGGAGTTGGGTTTCAATCCTGGCTCTTTCTGTTATCCTTATCAAAAAGTCCTTGGAAAAAAATGATTCTGCTTTTCAAGTTCTTTGGTTCTTTGCTTTTCCTTCAAAAGACTGTTAGGTAAATTATAGTGGTTATGGCGCCAGCAACATATACCGAAGTTGGCAGGTTCGAACCCAGCCCGGGCCAGCTGAAACAACAATGACAACTGCAACAAAAAATAGTCAGGCATTGTGCTGGGTGCCCTGTGCCTGTAATCCCAGCTCCTGGTGGGAGGCTGAGGCAAGAGAATCACTTAAGCCTGAGAGTTAGAGGTTGCTGTGAACCATGGCACTGTATGGAGGGCAACAAAGTGAAACTGTCCAAAAAAAAAAAAAAAAGTTTAGCCCAGTGACTGGTGCTTTATTGCTCACTAATTTTAGCTATTGCTATAAGAATCAATATTGATGTTATGATTTAAAGGATCTTTATAAAATATGCACATATTTTCTTCTGTCATTACATGTAAATATGTAAATATTAATGTTTATTTAAAACATACTGGTAAATATTATTTGATATTTGATTAAATAATATTTACCAATATGTTTTAAAATATTTAAATATTTACCAGCTTATAGAAATATAGTCTACTACAAATTTATGTGTTTAAGTACAGTCTCTGTTTAATGGTAAAAAGTTATTTCATCAAATTATCATTTATTTTTTTTCCATTTTCAGTGAATCAAATGATTTATTGACCGGAAGAAATAAAATATTTTTCATATTCATGCTTAGTTTGAAAGTGTTAATAACTAAAAGTCAGAATTTTACAAATTTCATGAACCCGTTAAGTTAAAAAAAAAAAAAAAGTTCCTTTTTCAGAGTTTTCCCTCCATTTCAGTTAATATCTGGGAAGGATGGTCATGTTTAGGTAGATGACCACACTGTTACTGATGTAGTCATGGATTTCCCTTGTCCTTCATGAGTGATGAGTTTACTATATATATTATGTATTTTTAATTCTAAAGTGCTGACTTGCGATGGTAATGAGAATTATTGCATTGAGAATGCTGACTGTGTAATCAGTCCTTCCACTGGATAAAGTTGTGCTTTGTGGGGACCCAGACAGGGTATGAGAGCCACAGAATACCAACACTCCTCCTCCTTTGATAGGTAGTATGGTGCAGAGCTTAGAGCAGGGTTCTGCAGCCTGACTGCCTGGATTTGAATTCCTGTGTCCTGCTTAGTAGTTCCGTGGCCAGTTATCTAACCTCTTTGTACCTCACTTCCTTTGTTTGTACCACGAGGATCAGAGTAGTAACTACCTTAAAATTTGGGTATTGTGAGAGTTTAGTGACATAATAGCTTTAAAGCACTTAGAATAGTACCTAACATAATTAACAGTCAAATATTGTTATGATCCTATCCTCCTTTATACACATAACTTCTATCATAGCACTGTGACATTTAGAGTTAAACTGTAATATTGAATATAGTTATGTGAATATCGTGAATTTGTTGTTTGCCCTTATGGAGAGGAAACTCTAGATCTCTTGAGGTTTTATACTCCATTCTGAGTAGGAAAGCAGGGCAGAGATAAAAGATCAGGAAAGCAGAGAGCATTTGGCAGTGCATTAAGACACTAGCACTATCACCTCTCTCTAATGGAGAAAGGCACTCTTTTATATAGTATACTAAATAAAATCTATTGTAAGCTTTCATCCGATAGCATCAAAATCCGTTCATTATATCCACTGGCTATTGTGTTATTCAGGTGCTCTTGGCAGATTGCTTGGTATAACTGAATAATGAAACACTCATTCAATTCACAGACCTGCAGTACAGTATATTTAGGAATTAGCTCAATGTTTCATCAGTGTCTGTTATGAAAAGGATGGATAATGGAAAGATTACCCTGCTGTCTGGTAGCAGAGCCATCTCAAGTGATAGCTGAATAGGTGCGAGCTTATTGGGAAATCCAGGCAATCTTCCCCTCATTTCTTACCTCTTCCCCTTTCCATGAGAATTTCTTCCATTTCCTTTCTGCTAGCTGTGGCAGAGAAGTACAGAAGTTATTATTCAGTGTGGCCTTACAATTTTTGTCCTGGATTATAGTGCCTTAGAATTACATAGCAGCCCTTTAAGCAGAGAAATATCTACAGAGCCCCCCAGAACAGCAAGCACTGACATTGTTGTATCCAAGATACTTTCTTTGCAACATAGTAGAGAACTAAAGGTAAAACAATGCCCAGTAATAATCTCAGTATTGAAATAAGAGAAAAATTCAATGGCAATCTTTCTTTCTTGAGACTGCCAATTTCTTGGTGACCTGAAAAATAATCCTTTGAATTAAGAAAATTTAGTATCTTTTGTTTAACTCAGGTGAAATTCACTGTTAAAGGCTCTAGTTAACCTAGTGCATTTAGAAACTGATTTAAAGTAATAACATCCTAGATTTGTGTAGGTCAACCTGGTGCCTGTTAGTATATGCCACTTGAGAGAATTGGCAGAGGCAGACGGATGTCTTATGCATGTAATTATTGGCCAAGTGGCACTAAAGTACACCGTAATACATAGCCATTGTAAGCTCTGACCTCTTTTCACTGGGATGTGAAGGGAAAGATGTGGGCTTTTCTCTGTTTCTCATATTTCTTCAAGTGGCCCCTTCAGCATCCGGCCTCTTCCTGAATGGAAAATGAATCCTATCCCAACATGGTTTTGAGAGTAAAATGGACCAATCCATGTGTGAGCCCATAGTTTGCTGCCACACACCTTAACTCTTTTTATTTATGTTCTTTTGCAAATTTACAGTAAAATATTATAGCATAAATTTTATCATTTTAGCCACTTTAAGTGTACAAGTTAGTGGCTTAAGTACATTCATATTGTTGTGTAATCATCACCACCAACCATCTCCAGAATGGTTTCTTTCCAAACAAAAACTCTGTACTCTTTAAATAGTAATTCCCCCTTCTCCCCAATCCCCACCCATCCAGCCCCCGGTCTCCTCTAATCTACTTTCCCTCTTAGAATCTGCTGGTTCTAGATATTTCATATAAATAGAATTATACATTTGTCCTTTTTGGTCTGCTTCTTACACTTGGCATAACGTTTTCAAGGTTTATCCACGTTGTAGCATGTATCAGAATTTCATTCCTTTGTAAAAGCTGAGTAATATTCCTGTGTGTGTGTGTGTGGCATTTTGTTTATCCATTCGTCTGTCATCTGTCAATGAACACTTGGGTAAATCCTTAAAAGGTTTCATAAAAGTAACCACACAGCTTAAACTGGACCCTCCAGAGGGGAGCTGTCAGTCTGGATAGATTGTATTTGCTTACAATTCTTCTTTCCTGTTTACCCTTACATGGCCCACTTACACATCTCGCTACAAATGTTTTGAGCCAGGCTGTATTATGGTCCATTATTTCACTCCCAGAAAACACAGTTGACAATGTCCTTTCTGATTCACCCGTGCAAGTTGCACTTTGCTCAGTTTATTGGTGTTGCTGGAAGGGCTTCAGTTGTTTGCCTCCCCTGGGATTTTACATTTATTTTTTCTTTTGTTTTTGAGACAGAGTCATTTTGTTGCCCTTGGGTTGAATGCCATGGGTTGAGCTCCCAGCAACCTCAAACTCCTGGGTTCAAGTGATCCTCCTGCCTTAGCCTCTAGAGTAGCTGGGACTACAGGTGCTCACCATGACACCCAGCTAGTTTTTCTATTTGTTTATTTATTTATTTTTTTGCAGTTTTTGGCCAGGGCTGGGTTTGAACCCACCACCCCTGGTATATGGGGCCGGCACCCTACTCCTTTCAGCCAGGTGCTGCCCAACTAGTTTTTCTTTTTTTAGTAGAGACAGGATCTTGCTCTTGCTCAGGCTGGTCTTGAACTACTGAGCTCAAGCAATCCACACCCTTAGCTTTCCAGAGTGTCAGGATTGCAGTTGTGAGCCACCATGCCTGGCCTGGCCTGGATTTTACATTTGATTCTTATCTATCTCAAAACTTTTGTAATGACCCACATATTAGTAGAATCTATTTCACCACCCCATTGATTGTGGACTTTGCTGTGTGACTTACTTTGCCTATGGAAATGTACACAGAAGTTTTAGCATGCCAGCTCTGAGCCAAGGCCTTAAGAGGTATTGCATGTTTCTCTTGGCCCTCTTGGGCTTCTGCCACACTGTTAGAAAAATATGACCTATGTAGCTTCTGATCCTATAAGGAGGAGACACGTGGAACATTTCTTTTTCTTTTCTTTTTTTTTTTTTTTATTAACTCTTAGATTTGTACATTGATATGATCGTGGGGGCATCATACACTAGCTTCATAAACTGTTTGACACATTTTCATCACAATGGTAACATAGCCTTCCTGGCATTTTCTTAGTTA
>CAUYPK010084806.1:0-30274 GCA_963574355.1 Loris lydekkerianus | reverse complement strand
TTGACACATTTTCATCACACTGGTTGAAATAGCCTTCCTGGCGTTTTTTTAGTTATTGTGCTAAGACATTTACATTCTACATTTACTAAGTTTCACATATATCCTTGTAAGATGCACCGCAGGTGTGATCCCATCTGTCCCCCTCCCTCTAACCACCTCCCCCCTCCTTCCCATCCCTTTCCCCCTTCCCCCTATTCTTAGGTTATAACTGGGTTATAGCTTTCATGTGAAAGCCCTAAATTAGTTTCATAGTAGGGCTGAGTACATTGGGTAATTTTTCTTCCATTCTTGAGATACTTTACTAAGAAGAATATTTTCCAGCTCCATTCATATAAACATAAAAGAGGTAAAGTCTCCATCTTTCTTTAAGGCTGCATAATATTCCATGGTGTACGTATACCACAATTTATTAATCCATTCGTGGATCAATGGGCACTTGGGCTTTTTCCATGACTTAGCAATTATGAATAGGGCTGCAATAAACATTCTGGTACAAATATGTTTGTTATGATGTGATTTTTGGTCTTCTGGGTATATGCCCAGTAGAGGAATTACAGGATTGAATGGCAGATCTATTTTTAGATCTCTAAGTATTCTCCATATATCTTTCTAAAAGGAATATATTAATTTGCATTCCCACTAGCAGGGCAAAAGTGTTCCCTTTTCTCCACATCCACACCAACATCTCTGGTCTTGAGATTTTGTGATATAGGCTAGTCTCACTGGAGTTAGATTATATCTTAAAGTAGTTTTGATTTGCATTTCTCTGATGATTAAAGATGATGAGCATTTTTTCATATTCCTGTCCTTTATTTTGCTGAACTTGTAGCTTTCAGAGCAACTTGGCTGTTTCTCTCCTTAATAGCCTACATACTTATGCCTTTATGATTTTATCCAAGAGGTGTTCATTAAGTTTTCCAATAATGGAGACTATATATTGAGGGGAGGGTGTGGTAAACCAGCCAGGAAAGCCTGGGTTGCTGCCCTTCCCTGCTGTGGAATGGGGTGGGCATGGCGAGATACAGATCCTTCTAGTAGGAGTTGGAAGAATTGAAACAATTATGCCCGTTTCAGTGGTTTCCAAACTTTGCCACACAGTGGAATCACCTGGAGGTCTTTGAAAAATATGGCTGCCTCATTCTCACTTCCATCTATCCTGATTAAAATAGGATAGGATGGACATCAGAATTTTGAAAAGCTCCCCAGAAGATTTAATATGCAGCAAAGCTTATGTATCACACTTGGCTTCACAGCCACTCAGGCAACTACAATGACATTTGAACAGGCTGATAAATCTTCAAAAATCTTAATGTCTTAACTCGTCATCATAAAAGTACTTAATAATAGTAGCAACAGCCTCATTGAGTGCTCAATAAGTAACAAATGTTTTACATCTATTAATTCATGTAAGAAAACTTAGGTAGCTATTATTCTTTCAATTTTATAAATGGGAAATCTGTGGCTCAAATATCTGAAAATGCATGGTCCAAACTTGCATGGTGAGTAAGGAGTGGAGGTGGGATCTGACACAAGGCTCACCCCAGTTGGTCTTTTACTCACTGCACCAGATTTTCCTTATCTGGGACCCCTATTGTTAGACGCTTGAAGAGTAGCTTTGAGTGTGTTATCTCAAATTAGCCCAGAAAGTCTGGATCTAACGAACAGTTGGCCTGCCGGACTCTGTTTGGATAAGGTCATGCTTTTTAGGATGGTTTTATTGACCATTAAGTCTCTTAGCCAGTGTGGTCAACAATCAGGCCTGGTTGGCCAGGAACTGAGCTTAAAGCAAACACAGCAGGAGTCAGGGTTCGAACTCAGGAGTTTAAAGGAGCTCAGGACATGTTATCCAAAAATATGATTCCTTGGTATAAAGTGTATGTTGAATTAAAGGCCCTTAAGATCAAGGAGTTTTCTGTCTTTGTTCATTAAAAAAACCCAGACCCATCCAAAAGAGCACTTGACTTCCCTTTCCTTTCGTATATTTCAAAATATGGTGGAAATGAGTATCAAGGATGTAATCAGATGTGGTCCAGATTCTTTTCAACATAATGTCTGTCTCAGGTTAATTTGCAAAGAGAAACATATACAAGTCCATCTGTTTCTCCTCTATCCATTCATTCTCTCAAGTATCTATACATCCTCCCTAGAAACCATTTATTACCCTTAAACAGAATTACCTATAGTCCTCATCTCCTCTCCTATCTACTCCCCTCACCAGTGCAAGTTCTAAAAGCCAATAGAAGTCTGGAAAGCAGGTGGTGAAGAATCCTGGAAGGATGGAAGATGCAGAACAACATCTGTTCTGATGTTGCATCCCCAACTGATGGGGATGCAATTTGACTCTAGAACAAAAGGTGTTCATATGGATGGTAATAGCAACCAGACAAACTGGACTTGAACCAGGACTATGGTAGTCATGGAAATAGATGAAGTGACACAGATTTCCTGGTCTTCACTGTATTCATTTTGTGTGAAAGTGTGGATGATCTCTGTCCAGAGCAACAAAACTTAACTGTATACCATTGTGCACCAATGCTGGAAATTTGTATTTGGATGGTGTCATCTCCTGATGACACAGAAGGACCTAACACAGCTAAAAGAAGCACATTGTAGTATCTTGTAAGGAAACCAGCTCTGCATTTAGACAGACCTGGGTGAGTGCAGCTCAAACACTTGTGCAACCTAAGCCAAGAGACATAAATTGACTAAGCCATAGTTTCCTCCTCTGCAAAGTGAGGGTATGGTTTGCTCTTAAATGTTAGCTGTTAGACTAAGTAAGATAATAGCATAAATGTCTTGTATAATTCTTGAACATATAACGTGAATTCAACCAACTCCAGTTTCCTAATCTTTGAAGGGAAATGAAATATGCTTTTCTAAAATACTAGAGATTGTTGAGATGAAGAAGAAGAACGCAGGACACTTTGTCCCTCCCTCTACTGGCCTGTTGGCAGGACAGCAATTTATAAGACAAAGTCTTCCCGACCCCCTCTCTGTCTTTCCCACATGGAGACAAGGCCCTTCACAAGGCTCCATTATCAGAACAGAGACAGCAGAGGATGTACGAGCAGACTTCATTCTGCCCACTCCCTTCCCACATTTCCCTGCCCTTCTGGAAGGGTCTGAAGATACTCTTTTCCTGGTCTTATCACTGTAGAGGATTTACAGCTCTTTGATAAAATACTATTTAAGCAAAGCCCCTAAGCCACTGCCCTGAGAGAAAAGTACTTTGAATTGAGGTGTCTCCCCTGTGATGGAAACAGCCTGTGTTAATACATTTCTGCTGGTTTTTCTTCTTGTTAATCCGACTTTTGTTTTCAGGACATTGTCTCAACTAAGAACCTATGAAGGAAAGATAAAAAATTACATTTTCTTTTTATATTTTTATATGTCATCTTATTCTTTTATCTCTGGAATAGAAACATATTAACACATTTTTATAATATGCAGCAGGATCAGTATATTTAAAAATATTATAGATGATTAAATACAATAGTATATGTAAAAGTATTTTGAAAATTATAAAGTGCTAACTGACTCTAAGGTATCATTATTTTAATTACATAATTATACATGATCAGTTCCTACTTCATGGTGAAGATGCTTACCTCCTGCTGCCGACTCTCAAGTCTACATTTCTGGGACAAATCCCTGAAGACTCCTTCTCATCAGGGGTACTCACGAATCTCCACTTTGCATTTTCAAAAATGGACTTCTGCGACTGTGTCTTCCTCTTCTACTTCTCCCATTGGCACTGCAGAAGAAATGATCCTCTCAGCATCAATGGGAGGTGGGGTCTGTCTGTGATTGCAGTGCTGGGGTGAGCTAAGGAGGATGGTTATAGGATCAGAAAATCATTATTTAAAATCTTGGAGAGGCAGAGAAGTACCTGGTGAATAGAATACATTCTGGAACACAGGTGCTTTGGTTCAAACCTCAGTCTCACTTGCTACAAGTTGTGTGACCTCAGACAAGCTACCAGACTTCACTGTGCCCCAGTTGCTCCATCTATGAAATGGGGAGAGTAATGATAGCACTGACTTTATGGTGTTGTGGTGATGATTAAATGGCTTAACATAGTTAAACTACTATAACACTGTCATAGTTATTATCTTGGTGCTGCCTTTATATTTACATAGTCTTGGACAAAGTGGTTAACCATGGAGTCAACTAGCTTGTCTGTTAAGTGGCATAACAATGCTTCCCTATCAGAGAAAGTGAATTTTCTGCTGATGAGTTGAATCATTCTGTAGGTTAGTCACCATCTGGGAAGATGGGGGATTATGTCCCATTGCCTATTCAAGACAGAAAATACAGATGTAGCCCTTCTTGCTTCTCCTCCCTCTGTCTTAATCTGAATTTGGCCAGTTACTCCTTACTTGGATGCTCTCGCTGGGTTTGGCCAGCTACCTCTGAATTTGAACAATCATCAAGAAGCTGGTGGGGCTGGTGCCAGGTCCTGGGCAGGCCACCTCAGGACAGGCATGATGGACAAACACGCTCTCACCTGCTGTCTGCTTGCTTTTATCCCTGCTCATGGGGATTCAGGAGCAGACACATGGGAAAGACTTCTAACCTGAGCACAGTGAGCTTTGCACGTGGTGGACCTCAGGTTATTGCACACATTGCAGAGAGGCCCCACAAAAACCAAGAATAATTTCCCTTCTATTTGCTATGAGTACATTTTCCTAAAATGGTCTAGGTTGAGTTAGGTATCTAGACTCTGGCTATTATGGTACCAAAGGAGGACTACAATCTCTTCCTGATTTCTAACCACTGTATGCACTGGAATTGTAATTCATCCTATTTCCTTGTGTGATGTGGTCAAAAAGGCTGGAAAGGGAACATTTCCTTTGCTCCTCAACATTCGCTATGCTTACCTCCAGAAATCCATGGCCAATATGACATGGACTCCCCGTAGGAGCCTTCACTATATGTTCTGTTAGGTACATGAAAACAGCATCCCTCTTATTCTGAGTTCTTTGCCTTCTGCTAATGTCCATGCTCTTTGTCATCTCATAGCTATTGACAATCCCTCCAATACTTCTCACTTTGTGATATGTAAATGATGGTGTATCCTAAATGTAGACTCAATTTCCTACAACAGTACTTCTCAGGCCTCACTGCAGTGACCTCCCATGGTCCATATGCAGAGGTGGATTTGCCAAGAAGCTGATGAGGCATAAGGTTGAGAGGTACCCACTGGTAGGAGCCCCAACATCATGTCACATGGTCATATGTTGCTGGAAAGTAAGCAAAAGCAAAGTATTTTAACCAAAATTAATTGATACTTTAATGTCTTACTTTCTGATTTGTTCTTATGCACACATACCCTGTGTTAGAAGGTGAGGATGTAATAGGGATATTTTAGATCTGCATGACCGGAATTCAGTTGAGGATATGCTACAATTCAATTGGTGGCATAGATTTTTTTTTTTTTATTCGTAGTCACATTTTGCTGTTACTATTTTCCTCAATTTTGTGATGTTTTTGAAATCCGTCAGCTTAAAAAAAAAAGTAGCATATTATGACTTAATTCTGTATTTAAAGTAATATTTCCTTTTGTTCCTAATTTTGTCTGAAAGCACCCAAAATAATGCAGGTTTCATCTTTCAACAACGACAACAACAAAAGATGTAGCTCTGCTTATATTAAAACAAAAACAAAAATACCCCACTAGAATCTCTCCTCTCTGGTCTTGCTTACATTTTTTTCCAAATTTACCCCACTCCCACCACTGTCATCATGAAACTGTTATTCCTGCCTTTTACTCCTTTCCCCCTTAGAATACCATATTTGTTCAGATTTCAAATCCTTGTGTGTACGTCTCTAAATTCTATCCATTCTTTTGAGCCCTCATCACATTACATTTCAAGAATAAACACAACAAAGTCACTGTTATTGGGTATTTTCAATATGACAGGTTCTGCCCATATATTACTTTTGGTTTTTACAGCCATCAATAGATAAGGGCCTCACTATGATTATACACTAGATGAAAAGAATCTGTGGAGTTATCCTGCCCATTGTCACAGAAGCCAGGGGGCAGCATTTGCCACTGCCCTGCAGAACAAATGTGGCGCCTACAACAGTCCAGAGCTATCTCTGACCCCAAAGGGCGATGGTGTCCTTTTCATAAACAGCCAATTGCAGGTGCTATTGTGCACCTGTTTTGTAGACACATTTCTTACTTCCCTCTTTTTCTTTCACCCCAGCTAGAGTATATTAGCTTGAAAAACCTGGACCATGTCTTAGGTTTCCATTATATCTTCTGTAGAACACTCCAGGTGCAGACAAATTAGGGTTTATTAAATCAAGCTACGAATAAATCACCAATTAGAAAACTAAGAAACAAGCAGTTGGAGGGAGTGCTCAGTTCCAATTCATAAGAGTTGGGAAACTATAAGAATAGGAATCTCTGCTTACATGAATGAGAGACTAATATTTTATTAATAGAATAGAAAAGAGAAGTTAAAAGAGGATTGTCAGAAATATATTTGAATCTACAGTGTCAAGAAATATTACTCACAGAGAAAAGTAATTCGCATGTCTCTTCATACTGACACTTCAAAGTAGGTGATGAGACTGGGAGGAATCCACAGTTTCTAGGTAATAGCTAAAAAATTATGTAGAAATTTGAAATCAATTTCTGTTCCTTATCCTGAAAAGTGTTTATTTTTAAAACCCAATAAAAATACAATGACACTAAGGATTAACAAATATGTTACATATCAGAAATATTGTGGTGACATCATAGTTTTGTTTTCTTTTCAACCTCTCTTTTGGTACCCAATTGCTGGTATGATGTTTCATAGAATACTGGGAGTGGAATTTGTAATCCTCAGATTCTTAATCTCTCTCTCTCTTTTTTTTCTTCCCTTTCCTTCTTCCTTTCCCACCTCCTACTTCCACTCCTCCCACTCTCTCTTTCAAATCATTAATGTATTAAATTGGATAGAACATTTTTTTCCCCATATATAAGTCATAAGTATCTGTGTCTACAGAGCATGCTGGGAAAATTTCTTTCCTATCTAGTCATTGGTCAAACATTTGACAACAATCTCCATGTTTATTATTATAATATCCTCAAATTTATATATTACATAGCTCGAAACATTTGATCCAATTAATAATCACAGTTGTTTAGTATGTCAAGTACCATGTTGAATGCACTACGTATTTTCTTTTCTTTTCAAAGAAAACTCATGAGGTACATATTATCTTTATTTTACTGCAGAGGAAACATAGATTGAGTAGTTCAATAATAACAACCATTGTTAACATTTACCAAGTGTTTCCTATATGCCAGCTGATGTTCTGAGAGTTTTATGCATGCTGAGTGTTTAATCCTCACACAATGCTGAGGACAGTACTTGTGAGGCAAATACTGTTATCTACATTTTATAGATAAGATTGTTGAGGCCAGGAAATGTTTAAGGTCATGTCAAGGTCACAAAGCTGCTAACTGCAGACCCTACTGAAAAAAAAACAGGCCATCTGGCTTCAAAAACCACCACTCTGTTCAAAATAATGCACCTATTTAGAGAGTGTCTTTGAACTTAAGTCTTTTTTCCCCAAAGCCTGTTTTCTTAAGTTACACTATTTCAATCTCCTTTCCAATTACCTTACAAAAGGTTATTAAGCCTTCACAGGAATCCCTGGACTGCTGGGGGGATTGGTTGCTTCTGCTTTGAAGAAAGTTTATTCTATTTTTAGACAGCTCTGTTAGAAAATTCTTCCTTTTACTGACCTAAAGTCTGCCTCCCTGTTACCTATGTGAATGGGCTGGCAGAAAATGTCACTAGATTTTGGTTAGACAGGGAAGTAAAGGCCACAGCATGCTACATCCTGAGGTCACACTAGCTTCTGATGCTGCTGTGGAGACTGACCCCTGGTAAAAACCTAGGTGCTGAGAAAGACACATCTGGGCTGCACCTGGACAGCAGGTTTTCCACCTTTAGGGCAGGAATTTAATTTCATTCATACTGCCTTTAACCTTGTGGGTTTCTGCTCACCATCCTCATATAAAGATGTTTTCATCTTCCAAGTCTGACTTTGAGTGTATTAGCTACCTCTTTCACCTTCCCCATTCATCAATATTCAAGCTATCAATAGGAAAGATTTTACTGGATGGTGCTTAAAAAATACACTTGAAATTGTTAATTATCACTAAGCTATAGTGACTTCTGATATATGGCCCGTCATTCTCTTCCCTTTCTCTTACCAGACACTATCCTGGGTGCTTCAGCAGCCAAGTGATTACTGGGTGAGAAATAGTAAAAATAATAAAACTTGGACTGCTGTAACCAGGGAGGCAGTTTAATGGTGTTACACAGCAAATAAAATGGTATTTACACTTCTGCTTAATAGAGAATCAATACTTAGCTATGACCTAATTGGAAAGTTCTTCTTTGCATGCTAAAGGAAAACTTAAAAAGCTATAGATCATAAAAGCCTATCCACTGCCACAGCTTTGAGAAGAATCCTGAGTCAGATGGGCAGAACGCAGAGCAAATACACAAGCCCAAGGTGGGATATGAGTATCGACCTCAGAAAGCAAAGAGAGGAGGCTTTCCTAGCACATGAATAACCCACAGTAAGTAGGCTGGCCTTTGTAGGCTGCAGTAGAGGAAACACCCTGCCTTAGAAACACCTGCCAAAAACTTTATTAATTAAGATCTTATTGACTTTCAATGACTGTAGGTACAGGGAGGGAAAATTCTCTGCAATTATAATAAAGATCATGATACCAGGAAGCAATCTTCCAAGTCACCTGGGAAGGGCCCAGAGGGGGATATATCCCGCACAGGAAATGAACAACTTCTGTTCAGAAGCAGAAATAAGATATTCTGAGCTAAACTAAAACAAAACCATTTCTATCATCATTCTCACTGACCAAGGATTTTACTAGACATTAGTAAAAAGAGAATGAAGTTGAACAGAGTGTGTCATTTATACCTTTTAATGCTGTATAGTCATTCTCACATTATTTCTTCTTCTTCTTTTTTTTTTTTTTTTTTTGCAGTTTTTGGCCGGGATCGGGACTGGGTTTGAACCCACCACCTCCGGTATATGGGGCCAGTGCCCTACTCCTTTGAGCCAAAGGTGCCACTCCTCACGTTACTTGTTTAATAAAATGCATATAATTTTCATTTTAAAATAGTTCATCTGTTTTCTCAAAGTACCTTATTATGAAAAATTAAGAATAATTTTCCCTATATTGTGTCAGAGAGATACCTGGTCTGAGCCAACTCAAACTGAAAATTACATCTAGGACTCACTTTTATAACTCTGGGGCCTCCAGTGGGCAGATCAGAAAAGCAATCTTTTTTAGAATGTTAGAAACAGCTTGTTCCCAAATAGTTTATTCCACATTACATTACCATTTGTATACAGACATAGGCCCACCCCTAACTCAATTTTGGAAAAGAGAGTTTGCCTCCCTTCTTGTGAAATCTGATGTTTTTGAGCCAAGTCCATCACAAGGCTTTGTCCCACCCCAAAATTGCATCCTACTAAGTCCCAGGAATTCCATGAGATAAACTGTCAACAGTCATAACAAGGATAGCTACAATTTATATGGCACTTAGTATGTGTCCTTACTTAAAATGATGACTTTATTCCTCTTGGAACTCTCATAGTAACTCATTGAAATAGATTTAATTATCCAGATTTTATATTTTAAGAAATTGAAGTTCAAAGACTTGAAATAACTTTCCTAAAGTTAAATAGTCAGGCGATGCGAGACCCTTAATGTACTGTCCATGATGTGGTCATTTCCACACTAGGTACAACGCTTGAATTTCATCATCTATTCCTTTCTGACTTTGTTTGGTTTCTCCTCGTGGACATCCCTAGCACTGCGATTCTGCATCAATGCCCAGACTTTTGTGGACTGCTGTTTGCTCATTTCTCTACCTCCACAGACAGCTCCTGTTGCATGTTCATCTCCAGGGCACAGTTTTGCTGAGTCCAAGGAAAGGGTACCTCCTACTTGTCAAAATATTTATGAACAAGTTAACAAATTGTTCAATAAAATATATTCCATCCTTTTATCTTGACAAAAATACCTTTTTAGAGGCCATATTTGAATTCAGAATTACCAAATTCTTTAGTCAGAATGGTGGCAGCAGAAGGGATGGGTCCTGGAGCCTATTAATTTCTTCTTTTTGCCTCTTTCCACATCTAGCTCCTTTATGTGCTGCCCAGGGCTTCTCACATTTACTACTCCAGGCCTAGGAGTGTGCTATCCACCCTGGAGAGGGCAAATATAGAAAAACAGCCTTCAGGGGTGTGGGAAAGGGCCCAGGGGCCTTTTGGGTAAAGAATCCTGGAATCTGGGCACCTGCAGCATGGTTTGGGAGGGGAAGGTGCTAATTCTCTGGACATGTTCCATTGGCCCCATGGATACCTCATGTCATAGCAAGGGATATACTGAAATTAGTCTGGAGTGGGGTCTTCTTAGATGGGACTAAGGGCAATACTGCTTAGGATTTCTACAAATCATGGCTTCTCTCACTGAGGACTGCTGAAGTAATAAAGAAGCACTGGGCCAACTTCCAGGTGAGTTGCTTTTCAGGAAGTCAAGCTGGTCTTTTACCGCCAGTCCCCTCCCCATAAGGATGTTTTTCTTCCCCAAGGATCCATTGTTTTCCTGCAGATGTCAGCCAGTTGCTCACAGAGGATATAGTGTGAAACATTCATTCTCTAAAATATGACACCATTCCTGAGGTACTTCAAGTATTTCATTTTCAAAGGGTCTGAAATTTTAACAAAATAGTAGATTTGCTAATGATAGAATTTCTATCAATGATAGAAATACACATGGGAACAGGGATTTTCTCAAAATAAATCTGTATTAGTTTACTCCAGTTACCATAATAAAAGACTGCAAAGTTGATAGCTAATGACAATACAAATTTTTTTACTCAGAGCTGTGGATGTCAGAAGTCTGAAATTAAGGTGTCATCAGAGCCACATGCCTTCTGAAGGGTCTAGGCGAGAACCCTTCCCTGCTTCTCTTCGTTCCCAATGGCTCCAGGGATTCCCTAGTTTGTGGCCACATCACTCCAATCTCTGCCTCCATCTCTGCCTTTCTATGGATACTTGTCATTGGATTTAGAGCTCATGTCGATAGATCTCCTATCAGGATTCTTAACCTTGTAATCTGTAAAGACTTGTTTTCTAAATAAGGTCACACTCACAGGTTCTGGGTGGACATACACATATTTGTTGCGGGGACATTCCACTCAGTATCAAATTCCACAGTTTGGGCAACATTTTCCTGTATCCACAAACTGAAGGCAGGCATAAAGAGGGGGAAATGATAAGCACTGGGGTCCCCACTGTGACCTCCTGCCTATGACAAGGCTGTGGACCTTAGGGTAGCCCTGCAGACCTCTGAGAAAACTGAGAATTCTCCTCACAGGAGAAGAACGCCAAGCATAATGCAGAGGCCAGGTGGAAAGCAACCACACTTCAGAACATGAAAAAAAGTTATTGCGAGACTTTTTGGAAAGCTTTAGCCACATTGAAGCAGAGTAAGGAACAAATCATCTCTCCTTACTTTTCAAGATCCTTTGTTTCATCACTACTTTGCACGGAGATTACACAAGTTCAAGGTTCAAAATTTAAATTCTATTAAACTTCTCCCTTCCCCAGGGAGAAAAAAGCTAATTCATAATTGACTGTTAGTTCATTTTCCTTTATAATGGCCCTGTTTAAGGATTACATTAGTGTTCATATCCACTATATAAACCTACAAACTGAGGCCTTAGGCATTGAGTAAATTGTCAGGAATCACAGGAGCTGAGGAAGTCCATGCTCTTTCTAGCCCATAATCAGTCTAGAACAGCCCTAGCTCTTTAAGTTGACTGCCTTGACATGACTGATTTTCTTCCTCTTCCTCCTGAAACAGCTATAAAGCATCCTTTATCAGCAGCCAGGGAAGCTTCGGGAGAAGGGAAAAGATTTTCTTTTCCCTTACACTATACTGTCATCTAGTGGCCAAGTCATTAATGGCAGTCCATTCCATTTCTGGGATTTTCATTTTTTGGTATTGGTAATTAATTGGTATGTAAATTCTGCTTTTTAAAACCGTGACCTTATCAAAATCCACATTAGCTTCCCACCCCGACTCCCATATGCATATGCACACTTTTCCTGTACCCCTCTTCTGCATATATGCACCCCACTCAGTTATGTTTCCAACAGCAGAAAAGTGAAAGATTTATTTCACTTTTATCACTCAGAATATGACTCCAGCAGTCATCCAGAAGTTAAAACGCTCCTTTGACACGATCTAACTTAACAAAAACTTTAGGGAGCAATTTACACAAAAATGACTTATACGGCTTAGCACTTGTAGCTCAGCAATTAGGGAGCCCCTCACATACACCAGAGCCTGCCAACCAGCAACAACAAAAATAGCTGGGCATTGTGGTGGGCGCCTGTAGTCCCAGCTATTTGGGATAGAATAAGAGAATTGCTTAAGAGAATCGGTTAAGCCCCAGAGTTAGAGGTTGCTGTGAGCCATGACACCACGACACTCTACCAAGGGTGACAGAGTGAGATTCTGTCTCAAAAAAAAAAAAAAAAAAGACTTATAGATATGTTTTTAATTATGTTTTCACACCTGGAAGCACAATTGTCCCATCAGAGACATATACACTAATGTTCTGTATATACATGGACCCATTCAGAACTGACTCCTGTACTGGCAGTGTGTAGCACACGTGCCAGCGGAAGGCCACACAAGCAGGGGATGTAATGCTGAATACCTCTGTGTAAATGTGGAGCAGGAAAGTGCAGGTCTAATTGCCCCATTACAAAATAAACATCTGAGGCTGAGAGACATCCGTTAGTACTAATATTACTCTCCTATTCCTGCTGTTGTAACAAATTGCTGCAAAATTAGTGGCTTAAAACAGCACACTTTTGTGATCTTACTGTTCTGGGGGTCTAAGTTTAAAATGTGTCTCCTTGGGCTAAAGTCAAGTTGTTGGCATGTTGGTTTCTTCTGGAGGCTCTAGGGGGCAATCTGCTCCCTTTCCTAGTCCAACCTTCCAGCTCTATAGGCCACACATGAGGGCTATTTTGCTCATCTGTGATGTCAGATATTCTGAAAATTGTTCACAGACTTTTTTTTTCCCCTCAATTAGCTTTTGTTAGTGTTTGTGTATGAATAGTGTCGAAGAAAAAAGTTTTGACACCCCTGTGAGGCTCCCTGACTCCTTGCCTTCTTCCATCTTCAAAATCAGCAACATGTGTCCAATCCTTCTCACACTGCACTCTTGTTTGTTTGCTGTCATTTGTCTCCCTCGTCCACTTTGGAGGACCCTTGTGATCACATTGAGCTCACTGTGGTAATCCAGGATAACATCCAATATCTTTATTTTATCCTTATTTCCATCTGCTACCTAATTCCCTTTTGCTATGCAATATAACATATTCACAGGATGTAGGGATTAAGACTTGGATAGTTTTGGTGAGGTTGCTTCCTCAACATCTAAGGGAAGGGAAATGTGGATTGGAATGTTTCTTGCTGGGTCATGGTGGCTTTGGGAGAGAGCCAGGCTGCATCCAGAGTTTCCTTTGACCTCTCCCCATACATACTGCAGAGCCTCTCCACTATCACATACTGCAGAGCCTTGTGAGCTTGAGGATGTGCCCACTCCTATCTTTCATTGTCACTTTTATTGTCTATTATTAAATGTGGCTTCCAAAAGTGATGATCACACATTCAAACAGACATACGTAAATTAAAATCCCAGATTCATTCCTAGATATGAGAACTTAAGTATATTACTGAGCATTTCTAAGCTAATTTATTTATTCTTAGAAAAGGCATAATATCTTCCTCATAGTATTACTATGAAGCTTAAATAAAAACAGTAGCAAAGAGCATTTAGCAGAGAACATGGCATATATTAGGACCCCATGATGTCATAGGGAACGATTGTTGAAAAATGAGAATTTTTACAGTACTCAACTACATTATTAGATGGGGAGAATTAGTAGGTATTGAAACTAGGCCTAAAGAAGTCAAATGACCTAACCAAGTTCATGTGGAGAGTAAAGAGTAGGGCTGCTGTCCCCCTTGTATCTTTAACCCATTTGATTTCCACTGTCACATAAGAACAAAGCAGCCAACTATATATAAACAAACAAATACATCTAAAACAAATTTTTTTTGCTTCTTTAGTTTTTATCCAATGGATCGGCCTCCCTTAGACATGGTCTATCTTTGTCCCTTCTCCAGCCCCTCCCTACTAGGGTGTGTGACATAGTGACTGTGAGAGGATTATGTTTGGATTGCTCTTGGGATGGATTTTCATTAAGAGAACTCATAATGGGTTAAGGACTGGTATTTTCTCTTTGTTCTGAATTAGATCATCTAGATCAGTGGTAGGAACTGTATTAAAGGGTAGTGGCATTAGGAAGGTTGAGAACCACTGATCTATATGATAATAGGTTTAATAAACAGATTAATTGGGAGATGCCTGTGGCTCAAAGGAGTAGGGCACCGGCCTCCTATGCCGGAGGTGGTGGGTTCAAATCCAGCCCCGGCCAAAAACTGCAAAATAAATAAATAAATAAATAGAAATAAACAGATTAATAATAAGTGGGTAGATGAACAAATGGATGCAATGACTGTTAAAACAACTGAGGGAAGAGACTGGGGGGTCAATAAAATCTTCTCTTTCACCTGTTCTAGGAGGTCAGGGAAGGGCAACGGTGTGACCATTTCTATTATATTATGTATTAGTTATGACAAAATTTCTTAGTTTCCTTTATCAATCCACTGAGCTAAATTTTTTTCTACTCTATGAGTTTTTATTCTTATCATCAGCAGAAAGAGATCCGTGGATTTTTGTGTCAAGCTTCTGTGAATAAGTCTAGTAAATAAAAAGGATTGTTTTGAAATGGGTTCCTAATGCTTTCCCCTTTATTGGCCTAGATTGGAGGTGAAATTCAATGGTCCTATTACAATGTGCTTGTCTCTCCTATAATGAGGAGGTGATGAGGAGAAAAGCACTAACACATAGCAAGGCCCAGAATGTATCATAAAACATTAGCTAACACTTCCTCTCACCTGGTAATAGAGTTTGGGATGGTTTCCCATCTACTCAAGAAGCAGGCTACATTAGTCTCAGGGCCATGTGACTCAATGTTCTGTAATATACATGGACCCAATTCTCAGCTAAGGGGCTTCTTGCTACTAAAGCCATTATTCTTTTTTCTTTTTTTTATAATTAAACACAAGTCCTAAGGACTAACAAACATCTCATAGAAAATTTCATTGGTACAAGGAAATGGTTAATTACAGTGAAAGAATAAGAAGGGAATTAAAGAGAATGTATTTTTCAACACCAAACTGAGTAAAAGCTATCCAAACAGGGAGATTCACTAATTCATAGCAATTAAGTAGTTAATTAAAAGTCTGTAATTATCTTTGCTACTTCATTAAGAACTGCACAAATTTCCCAATATAACTTGTTGGAAACTTTACTTATCTTGGTTATTAGGATTTCATGAGGAAACTGCTTTCGATGTATTAAAGGATTGTCTCATTAAAACCCTGCTCAGCCATCCATGGAAGCACAACTTGATTCCTAGCTATAGGTTGGCTGGTGAACTGTGACTGACTGAAAGGGCACAGGACAACACAAGTTAACTTTCTGATCCTCAGTCACTTGGGCGGGTACTCACCAGGCACATCTACAGCCTCCTTGCTTACTCATGCTGGCATCCATTCTTGTTGACCATGGGGTATCTGTTCTTACTGGTCAGAGCACATGTGTACTAGTTTTCAAACACTGTAAAGATCACCATTTCTGAAAAGGGGTGACATCCTACGAAAAAATAAAACCCCTAACAAGATACTAACTCCAGGTCATCTACCTTGGTGAGAACACGAGCCTTCAAACTTACCTCAATGTGTAACAGCCTAACCCTATGAAGACAAGTTCCCGGAGAAGATGTCAAATGGAAAATGGCAGTGGATCCATTTGTGATGCCATGCTTCTGTATTTCTTCCAAGAAACAGGCCCTGTGATTATTATCAACATTGTCTAAGTAAACCTTTCCAGAGTGCTTGAAAATGTAGTGGCTACCATGCTATAAATATATGAATAGCAAGATATAATAGTAGAAATTCTAAGTGGTGTCGAGAAAATGAAGCTACGGGTAAGTGTTCTTTTTAACCCTAATCTGTCATAGAATACATTCTCAAAAAATGGTGAGGAATATAAGTAGAAGCATTTACCTGTGTTCTACAGATTGATTATAACTTTTTAATAAGTAAGTTCACCCAAGTGAACACACTATGATGTTTTTCACCACCTTATTATAGTTGGACATTTAGGTTATTTCAAAATGTTTGCACTTGGAAACAGCCTCACCTTGAACACTTGTTACATATAACATTGTTTCTGCATTTGGGGTTATTCCTCATCCTAGATTTTTCCAAGTGGGTTGGCTGGATCAAAGGGTGCAAATTTGTCAAAGAGCCCATTACAAAAGGACCTGCTCTCCTTATCTAATGTCAATTTACTGATAATGATGAAATGTATCTGCTATCTAAGTTTAAAGACTTGTCATATTTACAAAAAAGTTTATTAAAAGATATGGCATATCATAAATGTGAAAAAGTCAATGACATAGAAAGGAATGGCCACTGATTTTCAGGCTTGAGTACTAATTAAGGCTATTATTGAGAATTTAAGAAAAAGTTTATATTATATTAACATAAAAAAGGCAGGGACAGAAATATACAACAGTGCATTTGTGGAACAATAAACTTATGAATTTTACTGACATGAGTGATTTATTCTTAAACAGAAAAAATGAGGCATTGATGGAGAATCAAGGCAGAGGCAGAGGCCATACCGGAAAGCTTATTCAATATAAGCTAGGGCATTGGGACTTTATTTTCCAGGAAGTTGGGAGAAAAATCAAGATTTCTCAGTAGGAGGTTGACATGCAAAAATGTATTATAGAAATCTATGATTATTATCAGGGGTGTAGATTGTAAGTGGTTAAAAATAGAGGCAATAATTTTTTCTTTTTTAAAATTTTCTCTATACATGTACATGTGTTTATTTGGTTTCCACATTTTGCCCTCACAAAATTAAAGAGGCTTAAAATTTAATAACAATAACAATGTTTAAGATAAGGACTAGAAACAAAAACCTCATAAAGAATGAACGAAGGTAAATACATTTGGAAAAGAAATCAGATGATTGCTGCAACAAAATATTGAACAATAATAATAATAATACCTTCCTATATTACTTATGTCACTAGAAAGGGAGATTAAAGTTTTTAAATAACTGAAACAGAAGTCCTTATTGCCTAGTCTAATCCATATGGCCTAGTCTAATCCAATATGCTCAAAAATCCAAGCAAGCAGACAAGCTATATGGTTTCTCTCAACCAATATCAGGTACCATCAGACTGAAGTGAAGCTGCCTTTACAAATTGATGAAGGAGTGCAAGGTGAGAGCCAGAGTAAGAGCCAAAACTCGGTGAACTTAGCTAAAATAATGATAATAACCAGCCCGTCCCCACATTTGGTTGGTAATAATCACTGTTCCTTTTGTTTGCTTCCTTACCCTGAAGTCATGCATGATTGTCCATTATAAAGATTCTTAACTTTTTCTATATAGAACATCACCTGTTTGAAACCTAGGGGTAATTTTTGAGATATCTTCCAATGCCAGCATTCCACTGACAGACACACCCAGACCATGGAAATAAATCAACTGGTCTCACAACACCTACTCAAGAACCTGGTCCTGCATTCCAGAGGATTGGTTAACCCATCCGTGCAGCCACCCCTACCACAGGACTGAGAGCTTCACCCCTAAACCCAGCCAATTAGTAGACTCTGATTAATTAATCTCCTGCCTGTCAAACTCTCTTTAAAAACCTTGTCTGGTAGCTGGGCGTTGTGGCAGGCGCCTGTAGTCCCAGCTACTTGGGAGGCTGAGGCAAGAGAATTACTTAAGCCCAAGAATCGGAGATTGCTGTGAGCTGTAATGCCACAGCACTGTACCAAGAGCAACAGAGTAAAACTCTGTCTCAAACAAAAACAAAAACAACCTTGTCTGGGCAGGGCACGCTCATTCACACACCTATAAGCCTAGCACTCTGAAAGGCCAAGGTAGGTGAATTGCTTGAGCTCAGGAGTTTGAGTCCAGTCTGAGCAACAACAAGACCCCATCTCTACTAAAAATAGAAAAATTAGCCAGGTGTGCTGGTGCAAGCCTGTAGTCCCAACTACTCAGGAGGCTGGGGCCAGAGGATTGCTTGATTCCAAGTGTTTGAAGTTGCTATGAGCTATGAGGATGTGACAGCACACTACCCAGGGAGAAAAAGAAAAGGTGATACTCTATCTCAAAAAAATGAAAATAAGATAAGATAAAAATCCTGTCTCCCTAATTTTCAGGGAGTTGGATTTGAGAAATTCTTCCTAACTCCCTGCTTAGTGCTATCAGAATAAACTCTTCCTGTGCTGTAAACCCTCTTGTCTCTAGATATTGGCTTTCTCTTGGGCAACGGGAAGATGAACCTGGCTGAGTGGCAACAGAAGGAGCCAAAGGGGCTGGGTAGAGACTGAGGATGGGCAAGAGTGAGGTCACCCCAGGTCTGAGGAGAACAGGAGGACGCGTCCATTGGAAACAGGGGCTGGGTGAGTCAAACCTCAACTTCATGACTTGAAACAGACCTTCCATTTGGGGAAACTATCATTTTTTCTCTATTCTTATCATTTTTGTTTGAAAACTTTTGTAGAACACAGCATGTGATAAGTGATGTGGTAAGCCGTAGTCATGAGCAAGAAACAAAGGGCATTGTCAGAGGGTCATGGAATGAGTTTAATGGAGGGACTATTGAAGAAGCTAGAGGCAGAGTGAAGGCAACCAAAAAAAAAAAAAAAAAAAAAAAAAGAATTGTAGAGGAATAAGACAGTACAAAGCTGTTATCACTTTAAGACCTGAGGGAAAGGGGAGTAGTGGTTGCCAGAGCCCTGTGAGGGCTGCCCACTGGAGCACACAACTTGCTCTGCTCCTGGTGGCCTCTTCTAGCCAAAGGCAGAGAAATGTAGCAGTAGTGTGAAGAAGGGATGAGACGGACTGACCAAACAATGACCAAGGTTATTGCCTATTTTAATTGTAAGGTAGCTTATAAGTTTAAAATAAACTGGTATTTGGGACATCATTATGCTGTTCTGGTTGTGTCTTACTTTGCCATTGTCATGGAAATATCATAGGAAATAAAATGCAAAAGGAGGCGCACTTAACTATTCAAACATAATGGAAATGTGTTTAAAAGATGCAGGCAGAGTGTCTGCAAAAACTAGCATATTTCAGGGAGAATTCACGTCTGGTACAGCTAATATAATTAGAAACCATAAAGTGATTCTCCCATCTTTGTCAAGAGGCAGAAACAATTTTCAGCTGTCCCATTATTCCCTATGATAAAGAAGACAATATGTAAGCCATAGTTTTATTTTGAAAGGGTCTTTCTTTTTAATTTTTATTATTATTATTATTTTTTGTAGCAAGACATTGCTAGATTTGAAATTCAAATGATGTCTGTAGAATAAATCAGTAGCCACTCTTCAGGAATCCTAAGTATCAGCCAAAAAGATCCTACATGGATATAATTTCCATTGCAAATGAGGAAAATCCAATTTTGAAAAATAGTTCATTTTATTGATTAATCAAAAACACCCCATTCTATTATTATAAATTTAAATTTAATTTTCTTTAAATAAACATGTAAAACTTAATCCTGAATAATAGAGTTTCAAAATTTTTTCACAATTTGAGTTTCCTTTGCAAATGATGAATAAATGCCCCGAGTAGCAGCTATAGTCACTGACTACAGAGTCACATCAACTTGAGCGTGTCTGGCATCATTGAAGACTAGCAAAAGGCCAGTGAAGCCACAGCAGAGTGAGCAAAGGGAGATAAGTAATAACGCAGGAAGGCAGCCGAATAAATCAAAAGTCTTGAGGTTGAAAGAACTTTGGCTTTTTCTTCTGGGTGAAAAAGGGCAGAAGCTTTAATAGGCTTGCTTGTTTGTCACCCTGGGTAGTGTACCATGGTGTCAAAGCTCATAGCAACCTCAGCAACCTCCATCTCCTGGGCTCAAGGGGTCTTCTTGTCTCAGCCTCCCAAGTAGTGGAACTACATGTGTCTACCACCACACCAGGATAATTTTTCTATGTTTTGTTTGTTTGATTGTTTGTTTGTTTGTTTTGCTGTTTTTTTGGCCAGAGCTGGATTTGAACCCACCACCCCCTTGGCATATGGGGCTGGCACCCTACACCTTGAGCCAGAGGCGCTGCCCTAAGTTTTCTATTTTATAATAAAAGATCTCATTCTTGTTCAGACTGGTCTTGAATTCTTCAGCTCAGGGAATCCACTTGCCCCAGCTTCCCAGAGTGCTAGGATTACAGGTGTGACCCACCACGCTGGTCTTTTTTTTTTTTTAACTCCAAAAAAAAAAAAAAAAAATTTACACATACACAGACACTGGATTTAGGACAAAACTTCTAGCTCAGAGGACAGAGGAAAGGATGGTTTTCATCACTGGCATTAGGGAAAATTGGTTATCAATTAGAAAAAAAAAGAATGGAGATTGTGGCCCCATCTCACACCATTTACAAAAATTAGTTATAGGGTGGCACCTGTGGCTCAGTGAGTAGGGTGCAGGCCCCATATACCGAGGGTGGTGGATTCAAACCCAGCCCCGGCCGAACTGCAACCAAAAAATAGCCGGGCATTGTGGCAGGCGCCTGTAGTCCCAGCGGCTCAGGAGGCTGAGGCAGGAGAATCGCTGAAACCCAAAAGCTGGAGGTTGCTGTGAGCCCTGTGATGTCACGGCACTCCACCGAGGGCTTTAAAGCGAGACTCAGTCTTTTGTCTAATTCAGTGTTCCTTGGACTTGAACAGGCAGGTTTATAACCTGGGATCCACGCAAGATTAGATTTGAGCCGTGGTATGGCCACCCATTAGCACTGTATCTTGGACAAATCGCTCAGCTTTTCAGGACATCAATTCTTCATTTTGTAGTTAGTAAAAATCTCATAGGGTTGTTGTAGAGACAGAAATTGTGCGAGCAAAAGACAGCACAGTGCCTGTGCTGTGATAGATGCTCCTGATTCCAGCCACCCTAGGGGGGTGAGTGCTGGCTGCTGACACAGTTGTCACTGTCTCCAAAGAGCTACCTCTGCAGAATAGCATCTTACCACTTGGATACTCCTGGAAGGTTATACCCACGGCTGACTCACGCAGGTACAAAATCCTGGCCCCCAGAAATCTGAAGACCAGATGAGCAGATGACAGCTGCTGTTGGTCTGTGGGTGATGCTGGTGCCCTTCCAGTGACGGTGACTAAGCCTCATCTGTGCCGTATCATCTGCCTTGGGAAGGCCTTCTTGACACCTCTTTTCTCCTTGGATTCATCTGTCTGGCAGAGGGGAATGGCAGGCATCTCAGTCAAGGGACTGCTATGACTGAATCGTGTCCTTCTCAGAGGCCTAAACAACAGACGTTCCTCATAGTTCCAGGGGCCAGAAAGTCCAAGATCAAGGCTCCAGAAGATGTGATTCCTGGTGAGGGTCTGGTTCCTGGCTCATGGATTGTACCTACTTCCTATGTCCTCATGGGTGGAGAGCCACCACGCTGGTCTTGAGAAAAGCAAACCCCAGATTGTTTCCCTGAGGCCTGGAGCTGACTTACTGACACACATACACACACACACATAAATATATAGTGGGGTTTTTTTGTTGTTGTTGTTGTTTTGAGACAGAGTTTTGCTCTGTTGCCCTGGGTAAAATACTGTTACATCATAGCTCACAGCAACCTGGAACTCTTGGGTTCAAGCAATCCTTTGCCTCAGTTTTTCATTTTTAGTAGAGATAGGGTCTCACTACTGATCAGGCTGGTCTTGAACTCATGAGCTTAAGCAATCTACCTGCCTTGGCCTCCCAGAGTGCTAGGGTTATAGGCGTGAGCCACCACACCCAGCCTAAGCCATTGATAGTTTGAAATTGATTTGTTGCTGCAGCATAAATTAAGCAATAGACTCCCATCAGATGTAAGCTTTGTTATGTTATGTCTGTTCTTGACCAATATTTGGATACCTAGTGTCAACATGGTTCCCATGAAATAGCAGGTGCTCAGGAAATGAATGAAGGTAGTGTTTTAGCTCAGGATGCTAAAATAACAGAGGCTAAGGGTTTAAACAAGAGGCATTTATTTCTCAGAGTTCTGGGGGCTGGAAAGTTGAAGATCACAATGCTGATACGTTTGGTTCTTCGTAAGGGCTCCTTTCTTGGCTTGTACAAGTGCTGTGTCCCCACTGGTGAAGAGAGGAAGATCTTATGTTTTTCCCTCTTCTTAAAAAGGCCCTAATCCCTCATACAGGCTCCATCCTCATGACCTCATCTGAACCTAGTTACTTCTCAAAGGCCCTACGTACTAATAACATCAGATTAGGGGCTGCCACTAGAGCTTCAATATGCAAATTTTAGGAGGACACATTCAGTTCATAGTAGATGATGTGCATCAAAATCAGCTATAGAGATTCTAAAATTAAGGTGCTTGGGCCACATGTCAGATCTGAATCAGGATCTCTGAGTTTTGAATTGAAGCATTTGCAATAAATATTATAGACATTAGAGAAGAAACCTATGTTCTTATACACAAACATATATAAAGCATCAAATGTTAAATACAAAGTAAGTTTTCTGAAATCATCTCTTGTTCTGTTTTCTATTATTAGATGATCAGTCAGGTGTGGCCGTGGCCACAAGAAGGGACCATGGAAAGGATCAGGAAAACAAGGTTTACTATGCTTATGGGTCCTAGAGATGGAGGTCTTGGCACGTCATGCAGGGCCACCAGTGCTGGTTAGGAGGCAGAAGGGGCCAGGAGTGGGAGAACACCTTAGGCCACAGCCTTCACTGAAGTTTCTGCAGGAGAGGCAAGGCAGGGCACCAAGTTTAGGATTGGTTAGTTTGAATAATTTGAGCAGGCTCTAAGCTGCAAGGATGGTTTCTAGTTGCCTGGTCCCTGGCCCTGGAGTAATTAAGTCAGATAATTAGTCACCTGAGGTGTAAGGGCCAGAGAAAGGTGCAGGACTCCAGATGGATTGGTATAAAAGACACACTCCCTGCCGAGCAGTCTGTTAATCTCTAACAACAGGCTAGTCCAGGAGAGGCACATTCTTGAACTAGAAAGGTTTTTTAAGATGTCAAAACATCATAATATATTAAAAATAAAAATATAAATAATTTATCCTCTCACCTATTACTAACAGCTTTGTGTGTATATGCCACACATTTTTATGCATATGTGTATGTATGCATGTATGTGTGTATATACATGCATATATGTACATGCACATATTTATATACACCTATATTTACATATTGCATTACACCATATGTATTGATTGTAATCTCTTTATCACATAACAAATTGTAAACATATTTTTATACTTTTTTTTTTCTTATTCTTTAAAAAAGGTGAATAAGAGATGAAGAGGAGGTGGTGGCAGTAGTGGAAGAAGAGGTTGCAGCGGGGGTAAGAATCCTGGAAACATAAGCAGGGATGGCTTGGCTGGCTCCTCTGGCTGATGGCATATTGAGGAACATGGGCCAGTGACAGCAAGGGCATCCAATCCAGAGGGGTCCCGTATAGAGGCCGGGCCACCAGCACCATGGACCAGTGTGTCACCAAGTACAAGAATCCCTCATTGATCCTGGGCAGCAAGAATGGAGACCGTGGGCCAGCAGCAAGTCACACAGAAGGGTGCAAGTTACCATGAGAAGCAGGTGCCATCCTGTGGCAAGCCAGGTGGGGATATCCTCATCAAAGGAACAAAGCAGGTGGAGGCTACCACTGAAGCCTACCAGCTGCCAAAATTCTCGGGAGATGCTGAGAGGAGTCTTCCTTAAAGAGATTGGAAGAACTATTTAGGTACTACATGGATGAGCAGGAGGATGACATTTTAGAGGAAGTTATGGAGTGCTTTTGCAATGACCTGTGTGTTGACCCCACAGAATTTTGAGTGCTGCTCTTGGCTTGGAAGTTCCAGGCTGCAACCATGTGCAAATTCACCAGGAAGGAGTTTTTGGATGGCTGCAAAACAGTAAGTTCAGACAGCATTGACGGAATCTGTGTATGGTTCCCCAGCCTCTTAACAGAAGCCAAACAAGAGGATAAATTCAAGGCTCTCCACCAGTTTACATTTCAGTTTGGCCTGGACTCTGAAGAAGGGCAGCAGTCATTGCATCGGGAATTAGCCATTGCCCTGTGGAAACCAGTCTTTACCCAGAATAATCCTTCAGTTTTGGACCAATGGCTAAACTTTCTAACAAAGAACCCCTCAGAGATCAACGGCATCTCCTGGGACACTTGGAGCATGTTCCTTAACTTCACTCAGGTGATTGGACTGGACTTGAAGAACTACAGTGAGGACAAGGCCTGGCCAAATTTTTTTGCTGCCTTTGTGGAGTGGGAAATGGGGCGAAGGAAAAGAGAAGGGAAAGGGAGAGGTGCACTCAGGTCAGGGCTTGTGTCCCAAGGAGCAGACTTAGTGGCTCTGTCCAGGAGCAGCAGCAAGCATCTGCCCACATCCCTGAAGCCAACCGAGGAATTGGACCTTTCTGGAAATTACTGAAGATCTAGATATTTTCTACTTTACACCTTTCTCGGCCTTTTATCTGAAAGGGCTCTAAATTGCTGTATCATGTTTTAGGCACTTTCTGCATATTTTGGTTATTTCTTTTTTTTTGGGGGGGGGGAATCCATTAAAATATTTAAACCTGGCTACCTACATGTTGTGTATCTTTTTTTATGATACAATGTCAGATCTCAGTTTTGCGTATTATTTTTCAGGGCAGGCCTGTACTGTGTATAGTGCTGTTTACATGGTTAAATTTAGGTTGTAATAATTATTTTTAAAGATTTACACAGATTTGAATAGCAGTGTTAACTGTTAACCAAATTGCATTAATTCCCAAGTGACTTAGAACTCTTGGAGTGCCAAGGCCAGCCAAGAACATTTGTAGTCTGGTGACAGCCCCCTTTGAAGCTAATTTATCCAAAACCCTTATTTCCCTCACTTCTTGTTCATTCCTTCTTTGACCTATTGCCTTTCATGTTGAGTTTGTCCATCAACATGGCTGCACCTGTCAGTCAAGTGAGCATTTTCTGAAAAACACATTGTACTGAGAATCACTTAAGCACTGAATTCAGAGGAAGCAGTGCTGCCTCCGCTTTGCTGGAAGTAGATGTCTTTGATGGTTTTCTTTCTCTGATGAAGTTTATGCATTTTTATGTTGTAAATGGAAATACTTTTTTTTCTTCTCATTTGCCTTGGAGCCAAAGTTTCTGTTTGTGGTGATAGGGTAAATTATGTCTGCTGGCCAACATGACTTGAAGGAAAACTGTTATGAAGCTCGACTTTATTTATTTATTTATTTATTTTATTTTATTTTTTGAGTATCATCAGCTTATTTGTCTGGCAAGTGCAGAAGCCTGGGGTTGGCCTGAAATTTGCCAAACAAACATCAAAATGTATTTAAGAGTTAAATGTGTGTCCTTTCCCTTCTTGCTGCACCCATGTTGTCACTTAGCCCCTAGGAGTTATTTATTATTTTTTTGTTAGTGTCAGGCTCATTGGGGGTAATGTGATGACTGTTTAGGTTTACATAACCCTCCTCTCCTTTTTCTACACCCAATATGTATATATTTTACTTATATAAAAAAATGAACATATATGTATATATATTCCTTTGTTTATTTGCCTGCTAAAATTGGCCATAAAAGAAGGAGCTGCCTTCAATATATAAAATATGAGAAGAGCACCAGGGAACATCATTGGAGGTTTTCAGATCTGAATTTGGGCCATTTTCACTACAGAGAACATGATTTTGCTTAGCCCTTTCCGCATCAGAGGGAAGGCCTGGTCCCCAGACTCCTCTGTGTTTTGCTCTGGAAGGTCAGCTTTGGCTAAACTGCCAATGAGGCTCGAAGAGCTGACTGTGGGCCTTCCCGGTTTTAGTAGAGGGTCCTCTTATTATTTTTCCAGTTTAAAAAATTTGTCCTAAAGAAACTGTACTGGAAGGGGGGTGGCAGGAACTTGTATAGTTCAGCTTCCAACACTTTGAAACAGATTAAAAGGGAATTTTTAAAATAAAAACTTATAAAAATTGAAGAAAGTGAATAATATTTTTTATTTATCTATACCAGTATGTGTTTAACTAATCTCTTATTGATAGTAATTAAGTTTTTTGTTTCTAGTTTTTTGGTGTTTTTTCCATACATATGCATGTATATTTCTACTTGTCTAGGTGTAGTGCAAATGTGTAGAGTAGAATTTCCAGAACATGCATGATTTATATTTTCATAGTGACAGATTGTTCTCAAAAAGATTCTTCCAGTTTTCAGCTTATTTAAAAAATCTTCGTGGATCATGGAAATGCACGGTCTGGTTAAAAACCACTGAATTAAGTAGAGAAATAATGGAGTAAGAAATCTTGGAGTAAGAAGAATATATGTTGAATAATTAGCCAGTGGTAAAAAAAAAAAATGTCACTTTGGTCATCTGTCATCAGCTTTCTCAAGAATGGATTTGCATTTAGTAAATCTTGCCCTATGATTTTCTGGAATTATAGTACTATTTTTACCTTTGAACATTAATGGCAACAAATGCAAACATTCTAACTGGATTCCTTCAGTTCTTAGCTTTTGAAAGATAGGCCCCAGCTGGGTGCCCATAGCTCAGTGGTTAGGGTGCTGGCCACATGCTCTGGGGCAGGTTGGTTCAATCCAGGCCAGGGCCTGTTAAACAAAATTACAAAAATAGCTAGGCACTGTGGCAGGCACCTGTAGTCCCAGCTACTAGGGAGGTTGAGGAAACAGAATAGCTTGAGCCCAAGCGTTTGAGGTTGCTGTGAGCTATGACAATGCCATGGCACTCTACAGAGGGTGACAAAGTGAGACTCTCTTAATAAAAGGAAAAAAATAAAATAAAATAAACACAGGCCAGATATAATAACATTCTTTCTATCCAAGTGACAGTGTAGTCAAATTGCATTAAGCCTCACTGAACTGAGATTTGGATGACATGTAATACTTTGTAGGTTTTAGGGAAAATTTAAACATATATTTTAAATATCTTTCCTTTTGATAGGTATTTTCACCTCAAAATTTTGGGTTCCTGCCTTCTTTAAGACAAATTTTTAAAATTAGTAGTGTGTTTCCATGTAATGACAAAGGGAAATGAGATGATTGCTTTTATTGGATACACTAATCACCAAAGATGGCAAGACATTATAATTGATTAATTCACTTTTACCCAAATTTCTTAAATCTGAGGTGTCAAATTTTTGTTGTGGTGTAATACATTGTATTAAACCTTAATTATCTAAATGCCATGATGACCTTGGAATAGTAGTTAAAGATGCATTAGCCAATATTTGCAGATGTGAGTATTTTGTAAAAATGCATTGAAGGCTAGCGGTCACTGCATCGGAAATAGCCTTTGCCCTGTGAAAACTAGTCTTTACCCAGAAGTTTTGGTCCAATGGATAAACTTTCTAACAGAGAATCCCTCAAGGATGAAGAGCATCTCCTGGGACACTTGGAACATGTTCCTTAACTTCACTCAGGTGATTGGACTGAACCTCAAGAACTACAGTGAGGACGAGGCCTGGCCAAGTTTGTTTTGGCAAAACATCACAAATTATCTATCCAATCAAATAGTCTGAAGTTAAATGAAATAGCAATTAGACTACAACATCAAAGTATCATTGCAGAATGAGAACCTTCCCCTGACTAGAATGCCTTCGTTTTATTCTCATTTTATTTTCTCCGACAAGCTATAATGTGCTCTTTATGGCCTAATGGACCTAATGGACCATATCAAGTCAGATCAACTTGTGTAGTATCAATTCTATTAGCTTTATCTGAAGTTTGGCCAAGTCATAGTAATAGTATTATATTCCAGGCTGTTAAATACTATTTTTTTTGAAACAGAGTCTCATTCTGTTGCCATGGGTAGTGTACCATGGCATCATAGCTCACAGCAACATCAAACTCTTGGGCCTGAGCAATCCTCTTGCCTCGGCTTCCTTAGTAGATGAGACCATAGGTGCCTGCAATGAAACCCAGCTAGTTTTTTTTTATTTTTAGTAAGAACAGGGGTTTTACACTTTCTCAGGCTGGTGTTGAACTCCCAGTTCATACAATTGATCTGCTCAGCCTCCCAGAGTGCTAGGATTACAGGAGGGAGCCACCGCGTGTACCCTGCCTAAATACTTTTTTAAAAAGAAGATAAAAAAGATCTTAAAGCATCCTGGATAATTTAAAAATAAGCTCTCATATATATTCTTTTGTTATTATTATTTTATTATTAGACTGCTATATCATTAATTTAATCTCGAGCAGTTCAGAATTTATTCTAATTAATAAAACAAATTAAAGTAAATTTCTTTATTAACTTAGAAAGCCCTCATAAATAAGAATTTTGCAAAAATGACAGTCCCCAGCTTCAAATCTTACTATATTATCAAAAATCTCATACAGATTAACAATGAAAATGAATAAAATCTCCCAGAATGCACACCCACAGATTACTAGAAGGTAGATAATATGACAGACTTCAAGTCATGTAAAAGTGAGCAAATAAGCCAGACTGTTAAAGATGAATATAGAATCCATGACTTTGCTGCAAGTCATCTGCAGATTTCTCAAAATCTCAAGAGAACATAGATTACATCAATTAGAACTGACTTCCATAAAAAAATGAGACTTCACAAGTTGGGTCATATGATCCATTAGGTTGCGCTTCTATAATATATTACACAGCACCAGATTTAGAAGATAAATATAAATGGCACAAATCATAAATTTGAAAACTCATAACCATTATCAGAGACATAAAAAATGAAAATGACAAATAAATAAATACTATCAAAATAGAATAAAGGATGATGGGAATAAAAACATAGAAAAAAATTAAAAAGTATCAACTGAAAGGAATACATAAGCAAAGATGATTCAACATTTACTCTGGGAGGCCGGGGTGGGTGGATCACCTGAGCTCAGGAGTTGGAGACCAGCCTGAGCTAGAGTGAGACCTTGTCTCTAACAATAGCCAGGCATTGTGGCAGGCTCCAGTAGTCCCAGCTACTTGGGAGGCTAAGGCAAAAGAATCAATTGTGCCTAAGAGTTTGAGGTTGCTGTAAGCTGTGACGCCATGGTACTCTACCCAGGGCGACAAAGTAAGAGTCAGTCTCAAAAAAAAATAAAAATAAAAATAAATCAAGGTTTATGTAGTAGGAATCTCTGGGAAAGAAAAAGGGAAAATAGAAGTGGAATAGATATTTAAAGCTACAATTTATAAAAAGGTTTCTAAAAGAAGACTCAAACTTCCAACTGCTGGATATTTTCTAATTCAATTATTGAAGATGAAACAAAAATTCTCTCAGCCTCAGCCAAAACATCAAATCACTTACAAATGAAAGAAAATTCAGTTGAAATTAGACTTCTCCCTCAACAAGAACATGGAAAGCAATACAATAGTAAGGGAATAACTTTAAGAAACTAAAAAAATTATGATCTAATGATTTTATATTCAGTTCAGTTGTTTCCCCCTGATATCAGTCTATATAGGGAAGAAAATAATTATAAGCCCTTAAGAACTTGGTGAATATTGTGCTCAGGACTTTTTTTTTTTTTTTTTTTTTTTTTGGAGGAAATTACTAGTAGACGAAATTTCCCATCTAAAGCACAACTGCAGAAAGTGGCAAAATCATTGGCAGGAAGCATTACACATTTAATTTTAAATTTAAGGTTCAAAAGTGGATAAAGATAGAGGCATATATGGAAATGCAATATGTTCAGATGTAAAAAATGTAACTTAAAAAAATGAAAACACAAGAATAAACTCATTGATTGCCATAAATGTGATAAGTAGAAGTTGAAAATAGCGTTTAAACTTTGCAAACCAAATAGTAAAAATTCAAATAAAGAAAAAGAACTAAAGATGTTATATAAAAGTATTACTACAATCCCCGGCACATTAACCAAGAATCTAACTATTATTCTTCACCGCCCTCTATAACACAAATGATGGGTAAGATTCCCAAAGCTGGGACAACCTAAGACAGGATATGGAGAGGCTAGGCGGTGGATTACATTCATAGTACCCAAAGATGGGTAAGATCACTCTGCATTCAGTCAACCTAA
>CAUYPK010084803.1:0-39780 GCA_963574355.1 Loris lydekkerianus | reverse complement strand
TAGCCCTAGCCCTAACCCTAACCCTAACCCTAACCCTAACCCTAACCCTAAAACCCTAACCCTAACCCTAACCCTAACCCTACCCCTACCCCCAACTTCAACCTCAACCCCAATCCTAACCTCAGCCCCAGCCCTAGCCCTGACCCCGACCTGGACCCCGACCCAAACGCTAACCTTACTGTCATAGATAAGAGATGAGACTACATAATACCAATGACCTGGGACACTCTATCCAGTCAATAAAATAGTAAGTATAAATGTATTCCAAATAAAAATGTAACCACTTAAAAAAAAAAAATAGGCCAGGCGCGGTGACTCACTCCTGCAATCCTAGCACTCTGGGGAGGCCAAGGCGGATAGATTGGCTGAACTCACCGGTTCCAGACCAGCCTGAGCCACAGCAAGACCCCTGTCTCTAAAAACAGCTGGGAGTTGTGGCGGAAACCCATAGTCCCAGCTACTGTGGAGGCTGAGGCAAAAGGATCACTTCAGCCCAGGTGTTTGAGGTTCCTGTGAGCTGCGATGCCAATGCACTCTACCGAGGGTGACAAAATGAGACTCTGTCTCAAAAATATAAAAAATAAAAAGTATTTTAACCTTATAATCTATATGGAGATCCATTTAATATATACTATGCTAGTTAATAACATTACTTATACTTTACTATAAAAATATAAAACACCCCAAAACAGAACAGTTCTTTAAAAAGATATCCTTGTTGTTTGTAAAAATAAAATAAAAAGATACCCTTGCTGTTTAAAAATAAAATTATTAATCTCTCATGCACTTCTCCGGTAATTAACTAAAATGACAGACTCATTAGTCCAACAACAGCCACACTCACTCAGAGGAAAAGCACAAAGAGGAAACAGGTGCAGGGCAAGCTGCACTGACAAGCCTGAGCTGCATGAAGGTATCTGTAGACTGCTGGGACTTATACTTTCCAGAGCAGCCACACGTGGTGAAGTGAGGTGGGCCAGTGCATGGAACTGTCAGGTAGGAACTGGGTATTTCCCAATTTGGGAGTTAATGGTCGCCACTTGGGACAATGTCCCTGCTTAGGGTCAAATACCTGGGAGTACTTTGTGTGTGGTGGCAAACATAACCTAGCAATCCGTCACCACTGGGGAATCTGAGGGGCGGGAAAAAGAGAATTATTTATCATGCTGCTATTGCAAGTTCCCCAAAAGCATAAAATTATTGGAAGTAAGCGACTTTTTTTTTCCTCAGAGTGAGAATCTCACTGTCTCCTCGGGTAGAGTGCCGTGGCGTTACCTCACAGCAACGTCAAACTCCTGGGTTCCAGCGGTCCTCCTGCCTCAGCCTCCCCCCAGTAGCTGGGACTACAGGTGCTGCCACCATGCCCAGCCACGAACTAAACTTACAAACAACCCCCTGTCAACACCCCATCAGTAAAGCAGAGACCGCATAAAACTTGGTTGCAAAGGCCTAGCCCGACCCAAATCCAGGGCAACACGGCTGTGGAACCAAGCGCCCAGGTAATAGTGTGAGGTCACTTCAGTGTGGAGAAGCCACTAAGTGGGTATCACACCAGCGGCCAAAGCAACGTGGGTGTGGAGGACCTCGGTGTGGACACAGTGGGCTCTCCGTTTCCACTTTACACACGGAGCCCCCCTCCCGGGTCTCTGAACATCAACTGCCCCTCAGCAGGAGAGGCTGGGACAGGAAGGTCGCACTCACAGTTGGATTCCCAGATCCCCGGAGTCCCGAGGGCGTAGCGCTGAGGCGGTGGCGGTGCCTCATCCCCTCAGGCAGAGCTTCACTGCGCGGCCGCGTGTACTCTCACCCCTGGCCCGCTGCAGAGCCGCGCGTTCTCCCACCCCCGCACACTGAGGAGGCGGCGCCACGTCGTTGCACACTGGCGCCCATGTTGCGGGCAGGACAGGCGGTTCACCCCCTGCTGGCCGCGGCGGGCATTGCAGCCTCGCCATGCTCTGTGCCGCCAAGAGTTGGGTGGGACCTTACCTCCAGTTCCTGTCCCCCCCACACCCATCTCCTGGAGCTGTTCCTACCATAATCCACAGACCTTGTAGGTGTTCCTGCACCTATTGACAGGAGCTTTGCGTATGTGATTAATTTAATGATTTTGAGATCAGAAGTGATACAGGATTACCCTGGGTGGGCCCAATGTAATCTCAAGGGTCTTTGTAAGAGAGCGGCGGGAGGACACGGATAGAGTACTCTCTGCTGCGGGTTTGGTTGTGGCAGCGAGGGGCTACAAGCCGAAGCCCGCAGCCTGTGTGGCAAATGGTAGGGGGGTATATACTGCCTCTGACGCCACAGAAGTTAGGCAGTGCTGCCAGCGCCTCAACTTCAGACTTCTAACCTCCAACACTGTAAGAATTGTAACCGATGTGTGGGTTTTAAGCCACTAAGTTTGTGGTAATTTGTTACAGTATTAGGAATCAAATACAACTGACATTTGCTACTCATTCCGTTAAAACAAGTCATTATATTTAAAACAACAGGTAAAGGAACAAGGCTCTGCCCTATTTCATCTCTTCCTTTTCTTCATGGGGCCTCCTAGGGTCCTGCATTTCCTGAGGATTGCTCTTCTAGTTCACCTTTCAATCAGAATTGGCCCTGAAGCTCCTTTCTGGAATAACTTCACTGATAATCCACCAATCCACATCAAAATGATGTTGATCCTTGATTTTTCAGCCACTTGGCCATATTTGAGATTTATGCCAGGCTCTCCTTCCAAAAGTGCCTCTTCTCCCTCGATTTCAGTTCACTGTTCTCTCCAAAGCCTACTTTTCTTCTTACATTCCCAATCAGGTTTCATGGCCCCACCATACATTTCTTATAGCTCAAGTGAGAAATCTTGAAGCCACTGTTGGTTTCTCAAAAGGGCCCCTCAACTCTCAGAGAATTCTAGCTCATGCTATGTTTAAATTCCATGTTCTCCTTTATGTCATCTCTTCCACTGAGTAGAATAAGCTTTATATTTTATCATCTTTTTTTTATTGTGACATTAGTTTTTTTTTTATTTTTATTTTTTTGTTAAATCATAGCTGTGTACATTAGTGCAATCAAGGGGGTACAATGTGCTGGTTTCATATACAATCTGAAATATTCTCATAAAACTGTTCAACATAGCCTTCGTGGCATTTTCTTATTCTATGTAGACATTTGTATTCTGCATTTAGTATGTTCTGCCTGTACCCATTCTAAGATGCACCATAGGTGTGGCCCCACCCATTACCCTCCCTCCACTCCAACCCTCTCCCCTCCTTTCCCCTCCCTTGGTCCGTGCCCCTTTCTTGTGCTATAGTTGGGTTATAGCCCTCAGATGAAAGCTATAAATTAGCTTCATAGTAGGGATGAGTACATTGGATACTTTTTCTTCCACCTGCCATTCGATCCTATAATTCCTTTACCAGGTATATACCCAGAAGACCAAAAATCACAATGTAACAAAGAAATCTGTACCAGAATGTTTATTGCAGTCCAATTCATAATTGTTAAGTCATGGAAGAAGCCCAAGTGCCCATTGACCCACGAATAGACTAGCAAATTGTGGTACATGTATACCATGGAATATTATGCAGCCTTAAAGAAAGATGGAGACTTTACCTCTTTCATGTTTACATAGATGGAGCTAGAACATATTATCATCTGTTTTATTGCAATAAAATTGCAATAAATTCATTTCTTAACTCCAGCGTGCTCCTGAAGTTCCATTTACCACTCTTCCTGCAAGGGTAATTTCTTTAACATGTAAATCTCATAATGTTACTTCCTAAGTTGACCCTGACCCCTGACCCTTACCCTCACCCTGACCCTAACCATAGCCCTGACCCTGAACCTAACCCTGACTTTGACCATGACCCCTAACCCTCACCCTAGCCCAGACCCTGACCCTAACTCCTAATCCTGACCCTTACCCTAACATCTAAGTGCTAACCCTTGTTCACTGTTACAATTATTGCTGTTAATATATACCACATTATATCAGAATGTTTGTGGTCTCATACAATTGTGGGACACATTCATTACCCATTTATGTAAATACTACCAAAGGATGTTAAATTTCTTTTCATTTTAACCCTTCCTCTACTATTTTGCATACTAAATAAGACAAGTACATCCCTCTTGGGACTACTAGGGCCCTGATATAGGACATAATTTGAGTCCAGGCACAGTGGCCCACACCTGTAAACTCATTAATGCAGGAGGCAGAGGCTGATGGATCACCTCAACTCAGGAGTTCTAGACCGGCCTGAGCAAAGTGAGGCCCCATCTCTATTAAAAATGGAAAAGCCACTGGGCACTGTGGTGGGCAGCTATAGTCCCATATTCTTGGGAGTCTGAGGCACTTGAACACAGGAGTTTTAGCTTGCTGTAAGCTATAACGCCATGGCACTCTCCCCCAGTGACTCTGTAAGACTCTGTCTCAACAAAAACAAAATAAAATTTGACATTTTAATTGGTGGATGTTTGTCAAATATCAAAAGTTTAAAGATTTGAAATCATAAAATCCAATCACAGCTCACTGCAAAATAAATCCTTAATTTAGCCAAAATGATAATTTAAAGATTTTAAAAACCAGGTATCTACCCAGAAGAAAAAAAATCGTTTAAGCATATGGATTTTTACACTAGCTTGTTTATCAAAGCTCAATTTATAATCACAAAGATGTAGAATCAACCTAAGTGCCCACTAACCCATGAATGGATTCTTAAACTTGGTATATGTATATCACAAGAATATTATATAGCCATAAAAGATGGAGACTTGGCTGGGAACAACAGCTCACATCTTGCAATCACTCTTGGAGGCTGAGGCAGGTGGATCCCTGAGCTCAGGAGTTTGAGACAAGCCTGAACAAAATCAAGATCCCATCTCTACTAAAAATGGAAAAACTAGCAGGGCATGTGGCAGGCACCTGCAGTCCCAGTTACTTGGAGGCTGAGGCAAGAGAATTGCTTAAACTCAAGAGTTTAACATTGCTGTGAGCTATAAACCCATGGCTCTCTACCCAGGGTGACAGAGTGAGATTGTATTTTAAGAACAAAAATAAAAAAAAAATGGAGACTTTACATGTTTTCTATTAACCTGGATAAAGCTGGACAATTTTCTCTTTAGTAAAGTGTCACAAGAATAGAAAAGCAAGTGTCCAATGTATTCAATATTAATAAGCCAGTATACAAACTAATACACACCCATACAAGAGAAAAAAAAATTTAATTCAAGTTGTGAGAGAGGGAAGAAGGAGGGCACAGGAGGGAGAGGGACTGGTGTGCTCTCACCTAATTGGTACAATCTAAGGGTACATGGCACACCTTCTGGGTGAGAGGCACAACTGCAACAGGGACCTTACCTAACAAATACAAACATTCTAACCTGTTATTAATCTGAAATTTAAAAAGTTTACATTTATGTACTTTGATATCTTTTTTAATTATGGTATACAAAGCCATATATATTTAGATCTGCTAATAAAAAATGGAGGCATGTGGCACTCAAGGATGGTTATGAAGGGAGGAGCAAGGACCATCTGGGTCTCCAGTTTACACATAGAGTGTGGAGCTCAGGCGTAAGGACAAACCTATAGTGACAATGCCTGAGTCTTCACAGCATAATCAGCAGGCTGGGAAGAATTCCAGATGTCCCCAGGCCTTACCATGGCCATGTGGCTAAACCTCAGAATTTTAGATGATTAAATTTAACAGCATAATCTAGTATCATAGATGTTATGATTTTATGACCTTAAAACATGTAGCAAAGAGTAAAAGCCCACCTGGCTGATAGACTCAGACAAACTGTTTAATTGCAGAGATGTTTTTATCTTATTTTGTTTTACTAACAGTTTTTAAATTATCTTTATTTACCAAAGATTATTAAAATCACACGATCTTAAAAATCACTTGGGCTTATTTACTTAATTTATGAGCACTCAGTTTTTCAAGTTAAGTTGGTACTATGTGTAGACAATACATAAACATGTGTAGATATATACATATACATGTACACAACATATAACGTACACATAAAGATTTCATAGTTCTGATTTTAGACATAAGACTATTAAAACTTATTAGTTTAATGGGAATGTGAACTAAAATAAAACTTTGAGGTGCTTCCTCCCCAAGCAGAACAGAAATCAAACTCTATAAAATAATTTGAAGGGGTTTATTTTGAGCCAAATTTGAGAAACATGGCCTGGAATCATACCCACAAAGTCTTGAGCAAGTGGACTCACTGTGGTTGGGTTACACTTTAGTTTTATACTTTTCAGAAAGATAGAAACTATATAAACTATTATAAAGTAGTAAATCAATATGTGGAAGGTGTACACATATTGCCTACAAATGTGGAACATCTCAAAGCAGGAAATTACAGGTTATAGGTGATTTGTAACTGGTGAAAGAAATAACATGTTGTCTAAACTTTAGACTCTAAAGGCTCAGAATGCTTTAAGTTAAGAAATTCTGTTAATTAGAGACAAGCCACCAGATACATACCCAGACTCAAGTGATTTGTTATATATATTGAGGACATGCAGGTTTGCATTGCATAGCCTTCGGCCTGTTAATGAGTCACAAAGGACATCTCTAAGAAGAGAGGGGGGCACCATGAGGCATTTCTGACCTCCCTTCTCATAGCTAGCAACTCAATTTTAGGGTACCCCTTGGCCAAGAGGGGGATCCATTAAATCAGCTGCTGGGGAGGGGACCTGAAAATTTTATTTTAGTTCACACCACATTTTTATCTAGCCATATTTTCTAGGGTCTCAGCTTTTGAGCTGACTGTGTATGCACAAAGGCCTCAAAGCTTTGAGTGTTCTCACTGGTGGAAGAAGACAGGAAACCAAAACCTCTCCAAGGGATAAGGGATCAATAATAAATGAGTACACCAAGAAAACAAAAGTCACATAAATATCAAACCACAACAGATTAATTTCATGACCAAGAACTGAATCCATGCTGGGGTGAAGATCCAGAGTTTTAACCACTAGGCTACAAGGTGGACTGGCCTTTGTTGTTATTCCAGCAGAGGAAGTATATGAAGGATTTTTATCTTTGTTTTAGGTTTGTTTTGTCTTATTTGATGTGAGACAGAATTTCACTGTTTCTTAGCCTAGAGTGCCATGGTACACTAGCAACCCGAAACTCCTGGGTACAAGTGATCCTCCTGCCTCGACCTCCTAAATAGCTGGGACTACAGGTGCCTGCCACCACACTCAGATGATTTTTCTATTTTTAGTAGTGATATGGTCTTGTTTTTGCTCAGGCTGGTCTCAAACTCATGAGCTCAAGATAGCCTATCACCTTGGCTTCCCAGAGTGCTAGAATTACAGTTGTGAGCCACCAGGCCTGGCACAATGTCAGTTTTTATTTTAATCACTTCTATGAAGATAATACGTCAAACTTCTTCATCTTTTTTTTTTGAGACAGAGTCTCACTTTGTTTCCCTCAGTACAGTGCCATGGTGTCATAGCTCATAGCAACCTCAAACTCTTGGGCTCAAGCAATCCTCTTACTTCAGCCTCCTGAGTAACTCAGATTATGGGTGCCCACCACAATGCCTGGTTATCTTTTTAGAGATGGGGGGTCTCACTCTTGCTCAGGCTGGTCTCGAACTTCTAACCTCAGATGATACACCCACCTCAGCCTCCCAGAGTGCTAGGATTACAGGCATGAGCCACTATGCCCGGCCTCAAATTTTTCTTCTTTAATCAGAATTTTTCATGCTAGCCAGTGGCATTATTATGTGTCCTAATCCTAGTATCACAGAGAGAGGAGGAAAGAGTTCTTATTATGTACATAAAATCTCTCAGGTGGTACCTCTTAGAGAATGTCTCTTTAAAGGTGCCAGACTCTTTGTTAATGTTTGTTGGCAGGACTACTTTAAAATATGTTAAAGAAACATATTTTAATAGTTTGGGATAAAATAGTTTTATTTCTTTTAACTGGCAGTGTCTCTAGAGGTCAAACTTGATTTTCTGCAACAACAAGGTTTTTAGTCAATTGTAGAGGTCTTATTTCCCATACTTTAGAGCTTTTATCAGTTTTGACCAACAGTTGTTACAAGACAGATTAAAACAAAAACCAGAAAATGCAATTGCACAATTCACATATCATTGAGATCTCTGAGCATAAGGAGAACTTACAGCCACTTGACCACCAACCTTAACCTCCAACTATCAAATTCTAAACCAAAACCCCAAACCAGATTCTTACCTAGAGATGATGCCCCAGCCAAATACTGCTAATTGTTGTCACATAAACAGAAAACTCATCTCCCTTATCAGAAGTTGGCAAAATTCTTTTAGGGGAGTTACCTATCAAAATAAGCTTTGTTAGCAAAATTCCTTTAGGGGAGTTCCTTGGCAAGATAAGCTTTATATCTCAAACCAAAAATTTTGAGACTGAAACCTTGGAAGAGAGCAGTTGATGAGCATTGGTGAACCACACAAGGTTAGAGTAAAACTCTAGCCTATCCCAAGCACCAATAGGAGGATCACTGAAAGGCAAAGGGGTGCCACTCTGAAGGATGCCTTCCTGGTTACCAAGTGGCAACTGAAATGAATGACTGAAGCAAGGATTTTAATCAATCCAGGATTATTAAACCAGCGTTAAGGCACATCCTAAACAGAGAAATCTGTGACTGTTTTTCCAAAGACGTTTTCAGGAAATTTAGTTATACATTTCCTCATGAATGATCTGGGAGGACAGTCCTTCATAGATGGCTAAAGCCCTTTATCTTTCTGTGGGTATTTCCTTAACACATAATGTTAGTAACAAACATTCATTTGGAAAAGGGTGTTTCGTGATTCAGCCTCCAAGTTAGACCTTTCATTTTGCACAAGGAGTTGGGAAGGTCCTGAGATTTTTATTTTCCTTTACAGTTCTGAAGCTTAAGAAACAAAATTTCCATGGATAGTGATAGGTGGCTGTGGAATAGATACATTATAGCACAATCAGATCATGTGATGTTATCTACTCATTATAATTCTTTTTACAACATACTACCTGGCTGTTTAAAAGGGTAAAGAATAAATAGACTGAATAATAAGTACGGATTGTTGAACTGTATATAATTGGTGAGTCTATTATAGTTTGTATATCAACATATATTTATCTGTACATTTGCATATTAAGGTATGTATAGGCATACCAGAAAAAAATTGAAAATATTTCAACAATGTTTTTTGTTGTTGTTGTTTGTTTGTTTGTTTGTTTTCAGTTTTTGGCCGGGGCTGGGCCTGAACCTACCACCTCTGGTATATGGGGCCGGCACCCCACTCCTTTGAGCCACAGGTTGCCAGGTGGAGTGTGGGGAGGGATGCACAAAATAGCAAAATAATTCTGTGCTCAATCGTGTAGCGCTAGAGTCAGAAGGTACACCAACATGGTGAGTCCCCAGGACCCATATTGTGCCATTTGGTCAAGGCCTGTCATCTCACAGGGTACTGTCCATGTCTCCAGAACATAAAGACTCATTGTTCCCTTTGTGAGAAATGCTGTCCTCATGGAAACATTCCTTACTGGCTTTCCATGTCTGTAGTCTACAGCTCAGAGAGTTACTCTCTGCCACCACACACTTGACCATAATCCTTTCTTGCTTTCAAGCATGTCCCCATCATTTCTATAGGCAATAACAGAAAATGGGTTTGAGAATACCTTCCTGGTCTAGAGAATGGCCTCATGGGGAAGGATCATTCAGACCTGATCCCCATGTCCCATTTGATCACAGGGGAATATGACACATTATAGAAACAGAATTATGATTACATTTTAATAACTTCAATTGTTGTTTATTGACCCCTAACACTGTGCTAAAGGATTTACAGACATAATATCATGATGTGAGAGATAAGTATTATCTATGCCCACAGATGAGTTATTGGAAGCTCAAACCATGTGAGTGCCTTGCCCAAGATCCCACAGCCATTAGGGATGTGACTAGGATGCAAACTCAGGTTTACCTACAGCAGAACCCACATCCTCCCCCGGGATGCATTGCTTCCCTCCCTATGGGGTCCCTAAAAGTTCCAGTCACTTTAGTGCATTCCCCAGACCTGTGGCTCCCAAACTCCAGAACAAGTTGACCTGACCCCTCTTCTCAGGTGAGGTCCCATTTTGTAGAAAAAAAATCTCAGACACTCTCAGTCAAAGCTGAGCTCTTCTGCTTAGTGTCCAGAAAGTGCTCATGACCCACTGGCAGGACCATATCTTCTTGAAGCTTCCTTTTGGCCCTGAGATTTGCCAACCTACTCACCAATTCTGCCTACAGCCCTTTCCTGGAGTCATGAAAAATAGTGCTTAAAGGGTTAAAAAGTGTGAGATACAAGCTTTCCTACTGTTAGCTTGGTGAACTCGGTCACTATTTAATCTCCCAGCTTCAGATTCAACCTCTGCACAAGTGAAGATGCTAACAAGCCCTCCTCATGGGTGACTGGGGAGCTTACACAGAGTAATGCAGGTCATAAGCCATGTGCAGGGTCAGTAAGAGGTCCTCAGAGACCTCTTCCACAGAAAAGGAAACCTCAGGAGATCAGAGTGTGTGTGTGTAGGGGGATACCATAGTGGTCTGTTGGGTGAGAGCAGGCATCAGGCCTAACCTGAGGACATCACGGAAAGGGGAATATCAGACATTCCCCAGAATGTAAGCCCCCTGTAAGGGAATCCTCAGAATTTTCTCCTTGATGCTATAGTTGTTTCCAAGCTACTCCATTTATCCATCCAAGAAGCCATGAATGATTCCTGAGTGCTCCTCCAGGCTAGGCTCTGTGCTGGACCATCCTGGGGACACAAGGAGGCCATCCCAGATGGCACCAAATCAGGAGATCCTTCACACCCTCCCCCATCCCTCACACCTCCCAAGAAAGCTCCTCAGCCTCCAACACCCATTTCTTGAGAAACTCCTGGAACCAAGTCTGGACTCTGCTCTCCCAAGCTCAGGACATCGTGGTAATTGAAAGGAGGTCTTACTAATAATCTCTCTTACAGTGGAAAGTAAACCAACAAACAGAAAGAGGAAAAACTCACAGCACAGAATTGCCCCTCTAAGATAAAACTCACCACACCACTTCCCCCTTTGCTTAATTAAAACTGTGGCCTGGATTGTCACCTCTAAGACTTCTTTTGTAGTACCCAGCCAAAGGACCCCTAAAGGCCCCTAACTGTCTCACCCTGTTTCAGCCTTAGTCCCCGGCAAGTCCCCCCCCCCCCCCCCCCGCCAGTTAATTCCTCAAACAGGTTTCAGAATAGAACAAGGAAGTTCCCCTAGTTCACAAGAACTCCTAGCAACAGGTAACAATGGTAGAACTTACCCCAACCCCCTAGCAATGGCTAAACAATGGTGAAATAAATTACCTACTAAAGTTCCCAAGGTACTGCATCCCCCAAGTTGTCCCCATGCCAAGTTTGTTCCCATGCCAGCTGCCACGATACAACCCTCTGACTTGCTGCAACCGGTGCCAAGCCCTCCTGAGCCAATTCTGTAACCCCATCCCTGGGCTAACTAACTGCCATGTTCTGCTTTTGTTTTTGCTTGCTTGCATGGCAACAAAAAAGGTATAAAAGGCAATCTGCTTTTCTCTTCAGGGTCGTTTGCCCTTTGGGCAGCAACCCGCCTGTGCAGGTTTAATAAATCACCATCTGATTTATACCTAAAGTGGGGTCTGAGTCTTTCTTCCAGATGGCATGAGTACAACACTTTCTCAGCAACAGCCCTAAGCGGACAGCAGGCTGTGAGTCCCTACTCCAACCCTCTGCCTCGGTTTTTCCAAAAAACCAATTCCAAGGATTCAGATAGGCCAGAGAGGGCACCTGCAACCGAGTGGCAGCCACCACTGTTACCTGTCTGCTGAAGCAGTGGGGAAAAGCCAATTTTACCTCTTAAAACACCAGGCACCTTTCTCCAGCACGGTGGGGTCACCATGTCCTCTCACCACCTGGGCCCTTGACCCCTTCCCCCAAACACTGGCAGACAATCTGGATCCTCGCCTTCCCACCCTGGGACTAGCCCAGGGCCCAAGAGCCACTTCCTGTCACTGCAGGAGGCCTGGCCTAGGGGTGGGGGCAGAGCTTCCCGACCTAGAGGCCCGATGCATCCGCAAATGTTGGGACCAGACTGCAGTGAGGATGGGTCTCCCACATTGATCCTAAGAGCTACAGCCCTGCACGACCGCGATTAAAGGCTTTTGTCAGCAGGACCACCATATGGACTACCCAGACCTAAGAGGACCACCATGGCCTGACGCTAAGAGCCCAAGCGGGTCTCTAGCTGGCGCAGGCGATGAGATAATAAAACAATGAAAACCAGGACGAGTCTGCGCCTGGGCGCTGGCGGCTTTTTAACAGACGCCAGACTCAGCGCTACCAATCCCCGCTGGGTGGGCGGGGCTTTGCTGAGGCTGGAAAGACCAGGCCCCGGCCACACAGCCCCAGCTCAGAACTGGGTTGCACTGGTGGCTGACAGGCATGACTTTGCCCCTTTAGTGCAAGATCGCTCTGGTCGGAACGCTGACTGGCGGCTTGTGTCTACCAACAGAGCACTGCAGACTGATAGCTCATCCTCCACCACTTCTTACTGCCAGAGGGGCTTAAAATGGACAGCGCTGAGGGGAGCTTGTGCCCCTTTGCTGTACGGTGTGAATTTCTTAGGAACCCCCAGCCACAGCCCTTCAAATTCCAGCCTAAGAGACCCCAGATCCCTGCAGCCTGAGAAGCTCCAAATACTCTCATCCTCAAGAGACCCCAAATCCTGCCACGTTGGAAGATCTCTTATCTGCTCACCTGGAAGGCCTGTACATGTGAATCCCTTCTGCATGAGGCACACCCCTCCACAAGAGCACCAAATCTCCTATTGCTTACATCCCCAAATCCCCTGGCCCAGGAGAACCACAATTCCTCTCAGCCTAAGGCACCCCCAAACCCCCAAAGCCCAAGAATCATCAAATACCTCACCCACCAAGAGACATTTCCCCAACCTCAGGGACCCTACGTACTCTTACCATGGAAACTCTTAGTCCCTTCAGCTTCAGAAACTCTGAATAATCTCAGTGTTGGAAAACTTAACACTCCTTCATGAGACTCTTAATCTCTTTAACCTAAGTGACAACAAACTTCTCTAGTCCCAAAGATAACAAATTTCCTTAGCCTGGTGAATCTCAGTTCCCCTCAACCTGAGCACCCCAAATCTCTTCAGCTGACAGGGTCCCTATATCTTGTCCTGAGGAGCCCCAAATATCATCAGCCTGAGAGAACCCAAATCCCGTCAAACTGAGAAGACCCAATTCCCTCAACCTGGGGGACCCCAAATCTCTGTGGTTTGTGAGATCCCACATCTCTTCAGCCTGAGAGATACCTGCCCCTCACAGATCCAGACTGCTTTACTCCAAGATTTCCTCAGAATCCTCAGTAGGACAGCCCTAAATCCCCACTAAGAGAAATGTTCATTTTCTCTCATTGGAACAGAACCCTGCTCATCAGTGTGACCTGAGTCCTGGCATTAAAGGGGCCTCAAGGTATCCTTGGAACTCTTCTGGTTCTCACACCTCAGGACTTCCCTCAAATACCCTTAGGCACAACTTTCCAGACTCCTTTGCCACTTTTCCTCAGATGAGCCAAGCTGCAAGGGAACTGAACAAACAAAATCCAGCTCATTTTAGATGATCTGTCAGGACTGATAGAGACCACCCCATACCATCAATATGCCCCCAGACCTCTCTGGCATCCATGGTCCCCAAATCTTGTTCTAAACAGCCCCGTCCAACAGAGACAACACAGCCTGGCTCTTGGCAATGATTTGGGCTGGCATCCTCCCTCAGTACCTTCTCTTTCCACAGGAGCCTTGGCCTAGGAGCTCAAAGGCCCTTCCCAAATTGAAAGTTGGAGTAGGACCTTCTAGGTAGTTGAGCACCATGAGGTTCCAGGAGGAGAGCCCAGAGGTAGAAAAGGGAGAAGAGGGTGAAAGCCCACAGTGAGAAGAGGGGTGGGATGGGGGTGAAATCAGGTTTCAAGCAGTGTCAGTAGGAAAGGTGAGGAGGGGGACATAATAATAAGGACCTGGTCTCTGGAAGTCTACAAGGTCCCTGGCCTGCACTCCTGGGTAACCCTGTTTGCATGTGCATAGAATGGGGGCAGTTGGTGCTGTCTAGGATGTGGGAGGAGAAAGGACTCAAATATCAACAACTACTCTCTGTCATAGGATAACTAGGAAAATGTTTAGTGTTTGCTCTGTGAAACAGGACATCATCTGGGAAGAGAGGGAGTCTTTACCCTTTTTTCATAGAGACCACAGGCTATAACTTTACCTACACTCAAGGTGGAGGTAAAGGCACAGCTTGATGTGTATTAGTAAAGCACTGATGGCAGTTTTTACTTTCTCTAGACAAAGATGCTTTCAAAGACATTTCCAAATACTTCTCTAAGGAAGAATGGGCAGAGATGGGAGACTGGGAGAAGATCCACTATAGGAATGTGAAAAGGAATTATAATGTGCTGATTGATATAGGTAACATGAAGGGCTAGGTGCAGACCAACCTGGGAAACACAAATCACATTTTCAGTCCCTATATTATTTTGGCTTTCTCTTAGGTGGCAGCATCTGCCCACAGTTCCCTCTTATATGGAGACAAATATGTAGGGAAATTTTGTTCTTCTGTGTCAATACAATGCTGAGTGCCAATATTGACCACGCAGAGGTCACATCTTGACCTTGGCCAAAGCTCTCCTAGATCAACAGGCAGGGCCACACTGGTTTTGTGGTACATTTCATTGCTACTGCCCTTTGTTCCTCCTCCTAGGTTTTTCTGTACAGGACAAACATTTTGCTTCTTTTCAAGTTTCAGAGCCCCTGGACCAGCTTTCATGTGTCACTGAAGACAGGCCATGAATACCAGGTGGATGACGCTGAGGATTCAGATGAAGAATGGACACCTAGGCAACAAGGTGAGGGATCAGAGGATTTAGAGGTAACCTGAAACCAGCCTGGATTTATGTCTCAACTGCATCTTAGGAGTTAACAAAGCAAACAGAGTATTCCCTCAAAACCAAAAATGTTCAACAAACAAGCAAGCTGCCAAACAGTACATATGGTAAGAGGCTATTCATATAAAGTTTTCAAATGTGTGAAATAATTACATTTATTGTTTACAGATACAATAATAAGTAATAAATGGATAAAATCTGAATGTTAATAGGACTACCAGAATCTGAATAGTTATCACAACAGAAGAAGGAAGCGCTGGCAGATGGCTTCATTGTGGTTTTGTTGTTTTTTTTTTATTCTTTTATTTATTTTTGAGACAGAGCCACACTTTGTCACCCTCAGTAGAGTGTCATGGTGTCATAGCTCACAGCGACCTCAAACTGTTGGGTTCAGATGATTCTCTTGCCTCAGCCTCCCAAGTAGCTGGGACTACAGGCACTCACCGCAATGCTGGGTTATCTTTCGACATGGGGTCTGGCTCTCGCTCAGGTTGGTCTCGAATCTGTGAGCTCAGGCAATCCACCTGCCCTGGCCTACTAGAGTGCTGGGATTACAGGAGAGAGCCACGCACCTGGCCTGTTTGTTTTTATTTTTGATTTTGAATTGTGAATTTTTCGTTTTTTGATACAGAGTCTCACTTTGTTGCCCTGGGTAGAGTGCTGTGGAGTCATCACAGCTCACAGCAAACCCAAACTCCTGGGCTCAAGCAATCCTCCTGTCTCAGTCCCCTGAGTAGCTGGGACTATAGGTGCCCACCATAACCACCACATAATTTTCCTGTTTTGGATAGAGATGGGGATCTCACTCTTGCTCAGGCTGATCTCGAACTCCTCAGCTCAAGCAATCTACCAACCTCAACCTTCCAGAGTGCTAGGATTACAGACATGAGCCACCCCACCTGATCCTGTATTTTGAACTTTGAAATTACAAAAAAAAAATCTGAAGCAATTGTGGCAGAATGTTGAGAATGGACTGAATGAATATGGATGTATAGGTTTTCCAATATCATTCTCCATATTTTTCTGTATGTTCAAAATGTAGACCAGGCATAGGAGCTCACCCTTGTAATCCCAGTCCTTTGAGAGGCCAAGGCAGGAGTATGGCTTGAAGCCAGGAGTTGAAGACCAGCCTAAGCTGTCATGTGACTTTGTAGAAAAAAATAAGACCAATTAGCCAGATGTGGTGTGTGCCTTTAGTACCAGGCTAACACAGGAGGCTTGCGTGAGCCCAGGCTACAGCGAACTGTAATCCAGCCACTGCACTCCAGCCAGGGTAACAGAGAAAGACCCTGTCTCTTAAAAAAAAATGAAATGAGTAAATAAAAGCAGTCATTCTTTTTATTTATTATTATTATTCTTATTATTTTGAAACAGAGTCTCACTTTGTTGCCCTTGGTAGAATGCGTGGTGTCACAGCTCACAGCAACCTCCAGATCTTGGGCTTAGGTAATTCTCTTGCCTCAGCCTCCTGAGTAGCTGATACTACAGGCGTTTGCCACAATGCCTGGCTATTTTTTGTTGCAGTTTGGCTGGGGCTGGGTTCAAACCTGCCACCCTCTGTATATGGGGCCCGTGCCCTACTCACTGAGCCACAGGCGCTTCCCCATTCTTTTTATTTTTTAACAAAGATTGTTTTGGCTAAACATTGTTTGTTATTCAGAGGACAATTAATGAAATCTTAATTAAGCTGTAAATCCACCAGAGGGTTTCTAACACTAATCTCATAATAAGTTAGCAAATTAAATATCTTAAAAGAAGAAACAATTGGCCTGACTCTATTGATCATACCTGTAATCTTAGCACTGTAGGAGGCTGAGAGGAGAGAATTTCTTGAGCTCAGGAATTCAAGACCAGCCTGAACATGATCAAGACCCCATCTCTACTAAAATTTGGACAAAAAAATAACTGGCTGTCATGGCATGCTACTCCAGAGGCTAATGTAGAAGGATCCCTTGAGCCCAGGGTTTGAGATTATAGTCAGCTACATTGACAACACACCATTCTATCTCAGAATGTCTCAAAAAAAAAAAAAAAAAAAAAGATAGAGAGGAAGGAGAACAGTAAGTAATTAACATATTAAGTAAAGATTCACAATTCATTTATGTATGTTTAGTCATACTGCATAATCCTCTTACCCCCAAATGAATCTGATTCTTTGTCTTGATTCTGGGAGAGGGTTTGACAGAGCTATTCAGTTTCCCTGACCTTTCCCAAATTTCACTTACTAGAGACAGCATCAGGTGAATAAAATAATCCTCAGTTACTATAAAATAGAGGTGAGGTGCTCATTTCCTCTTCTACTGCTTTGACAGGAGAATTTATAAGACAGAGTCATCCAGGAGTGGAGGCTCAGACCTGGAATTCTAGCACTCTTGGAGGCCAACAATGGAGGATGATGTGAGCTCAGAAGATCAGACATGTGAGAGAATCCTGAGCGAAAGTGAGAACCTATCTCTACTGAAAATAGGAAAAATTATTATTATTACTATTATTTTTTATTGAGGCAGTCTCACTTTGTTGCCCTCAGTAGAGTACTGTGGTGTCACAGCTCACAGCAACCTCAAACTCTTGGGCTGAAGTGATTCTCTTGCCTTAGCCTCCTGAGTAGCTGGTACTACAGGTGCCCACCACAATGTCCAGCTATTCTTTTTTTTTTTTTTTTATAAGGCCTAGGGTGGGTTTGAACCCACCAGCCCTGGTGCATGTGGCCAGTACCCTACCCACTGAGCTATGGGCACCACCTGAAAATAGGAAAAATTAGTCAGACATTATGGCAGGCACCTGTAATTCCAGCTACTCAGGAGGCTGAGGCAGGAGGATTGCCTGAATCCAGGAGTTTGAGATTGTTGTGAGCTAGGCTGACACCACTGCACTACAGCCTGAGCAATGAAGTAAGAGTCTGTCTCTCCTCCACCAGAAAAAAGTAGAACCATGCAGTATTTGCCGTTTTATGACTGGTTTATGTCAGTTAGCATAATGTCCTCAGGGTTCACCCATATTGTAGAATGTGACAGGTTTTCCTTTTCTATTAAGGCTGAATAACATTCCATTTTATATATACCAAATTTTCTTTATCCATTCATCTATTGCTGGATATTTAGGTTGTTTTGTCTCTTTGGTACTGTGAATAATGTTGTAATGGGCATGGGTGTGAAAGTATGTCTTTGCAATCCTATTTTCAATTATTTTGGACATACTATATACCCAGAAGTAGCATTTATGATAGCTCTGTTTTTAGTTCCTTCAGGAACCTCTATACTATTTTTCATAGTGGCTGTACCATTTTACATTCCCAGTGAAGTGGTTTTAACATTTCCTCAAATGTTCATAAAGTAGAAATTTTATTGCCATTGTAACACTATTAAGAGGCAGAGTCTTTAAGAGGTGATTAGGTTATGAGGGTTCCACCTTCATTAATGGATTAATTATTGCATAAGTGGATTAATGATGAAACAGATGAGTTTGGCCCTTCCTCTCTAGCTCCATCTCACATGTTCATTTACCCTTCTGCCATGTCATGATGTAGCATGAGGCCCTCACCAGATGGTAGCTCCATACTGTTGGATTTCTCAGCATCCAGAATCATGAGCCAAATAAACTTCTTTTCTTTATAAATTACCCAGAATATAGTATTCTGACATAGCAATAAAAGACAGACTAAGACGTCCACTAACAATGACCAAGAGTTTTAATTTATCCACATCTTTGCCAACACTTGTTACTTTCTGTTTTTTGGTTTGTTTGTTTGTTTGTTTTGATAGAGGCCATCCTAATCAGTGTTAGGTGATATCTCTTTTGGTTTTAATTTTCATTTCCTGAATGGTTACTGATGTGCATATTTTCACATGCTTCTTGGCTATTGACATAGTTTCTCTGGAGGAATGTCTATTCTTTTGCCCATTGTATGAATTAGCTCAGGCTGCCATAAAAAATAGCATATACTGGGTTGCTTAAGCAATAGAAGTTTATTTTCTGACAATTCTGGAGGCTGGAAGTACAAAATCAGTGTGCTAGCATGTTTGGGTTCTGACGAGGGCTCTCTTCCTAACTTGAGCTATAGTAGGCCGGTTCCATGGGTGTGCAAAAAAAATGTAGTACTGCTGTAGTACTGCTACTACATGTAGCATACATGTAGTACTGTGTGCTACATGAACTCTTCTTTGTGTGCTCACAGCAAGAGAGAAAAGGAAGCTCTTTCTTCTCCTTCTTATAAAAGCTCTAATCCCATCATCTTCCTGTATCCTTAGTTGCCTACCAATGGCTCCATCTTTAAATACCACTGCATTGAGGATTAGGACTTCAACATATGAATTTTGGGGAAGCAAAATTCTGTCTATACCACCCATTTTTTTGTGCTAATTGTTTTTGTTGTTATTGTTGACGTTTTGGGTTTCTTTATATATTCTGTATATTAACCTTTCATCTTCTATGTCTTGCTATGTTTCACAGGCTGGTCTTGAATGTCTGGGTTCAAGTAATTCTCATACTTCAGCCTCCTGAATACATAGGAATACAAGCAGCACTGTATTTGGCGATAGAAACCCCTTATCAGATACATGGTTTGCATACATTTTCTGTCATTCTGTAGCTTGCCTTTTCACTCTGTTCATTGTTGCCTTTGCTACAAAGATTTTAAGTTTAATATACTCCCATTTGTATATTTTTGCTTTTGTTGTTTATGATTTTTATATCGTATCCAAGAAATTATTGCTCATTTCAATGTCATGAAGCTTTTCCCCCATGTTTTATTCTTGGAGTTTTATACTTTTAGGTCTTCCATTTCAGTCTTTAATTAAAACTTAACATTTTGAGTTAAGTTTTATAAATGGTGTATAGTAAGAGTCTATTTTCATTCTTTTGCAAATGGATATCCAGGTTTCCAGCACCATTTCTGGAAGAGACTATCCTTTCCCCCCATTGTGTGGTTTGGCATCCTTGTCAAAGATCATTGGAACCTATATGCAAGGATTTATTTCTGGCTTCTCTATTCCATTCCACTGGTATCTCTATATGTGTTTATGTGAGGGAGTACTGTTTTAATTTCCATAGCTTTCTTCCTTTCTTCCTTTCTTTCTTTTCTTTCTTTCTTTTTCTTTTCTTTTCTTTTCTTTTCCTTTCTTTTCTTTTCTTTTCTTTTCTTTTTTTTGAGACAGAGTCTCCCTCAGTCAGCCTGGGTAGAATGCTGTGGTACTATAGCTCAAACTCAAATTCTTAGTCTCAAGAGAGCTTCCTGCCTCAGCTCAGCCTCCTGAGAAGCTGGGACCACAGGCACCTGCCATAATGACTGGCTAGTTTCTTCAATTTTTAGTAAAGATGAGATCTCACTCTTGCTTAGTCTGGTCTAGAAATCATAAGCTCAGGTGACCAACTTGCCTTGGGCTCCCAGAGTGCTAGAATTTCTGGCATGAGCCACAGTGCCTGGCTAGTAATTTCCTCCTGTTCCTTGTTTGTTCAGTGTATTTGTCATGAAAGGCCAGTCCATTTATTTTATTTTATTTTATTTTTATTTTTCTAAAGACAGGATGTTGTTATGTTTCCCAAGCTAGTCTCATCCTTCTGCATTTAAGCAATCCTCCAATTTCAGCCTCCTGAGTAGCTGGGGTTCCAGGTGCATGCCACTACACCTCACTCCAGTGAATTTATTTAAAAAATAAATGAATATCATAGATACCTAGTGAACACAGGGTGAAGTAGAGATGGAGTTTTGCCTATTGTAAAATAAACCTTTGATGAAAATTAACAATACCTCCAAGAGACTCATAGACTTTAAGGAGATTTGAGAAAACATTTTAAATCACCATTGGTTAATACTTGGAATTATCACTCTCCAGTTCACAAACATGTGTTTCTTTTCTTTCGTTCTTCTTTTTTTTAAGAGACTGTGTCACCCTTGGTACAGAGCTATGGCATCACAGCTCACAGCAACCTCCAGCTCTTGGGTTTAGGTGATTCTCCTGCCTCAGCCTCCCAAGTAGCTGGGACTATAGGCCAAACCTAATGAGAATCTCCAGAGTCTAGGAAACATTTACCAACCAAACCACTGATTTCTTATCACCTTTTAGTCAAACACCCTTGGATGGCCTTCAGAATGGAACAGAGTAAATGCCAGAAGGTGAGTGTCTTCCAAACCCTACTGATAAGAAAGTCTTCTGCAGGGACCCAAACACAGGTAAGAAAAGGAGAATGCACAAAGTTGTCCTGCAACTTCTCCCTTCCTTTCCTGGTCTCTTTAGCACAGTGTCTCACATAATCATCATCATTTTAAGAGTTAATAAGAACAGTAGCAATAATTGCCATTATTGTTCTATTTTTGAAATACTTTAGAATTATTTTAAGCATTTCAATGGAAGAAATTCACTGAAACCTAATAACCCTTTGAGTTAGGCACTAAAATTATAACCATGTTATAGATGAGGAAGCTGTGGTACAAAAGTATTCAATTATAGGCCTGAGATTACATTTAGGGTTTCTGCAGTATAATCCAAAACTCCTCTAAAGCACTTGGAAGCTCATTAAAGGGTTCATTGTTCTATAAAGTTTATTCTGTCTTATTCCTGCACCATTCATCTGACTGAGTTTCCAACCTGTTTTCCCTGAGGTTATGGTCAAGTGAGAGATGCAGGAAGATGCTCTGATCAGGGAAGCTTACAGATATACAGACAGGGTGTCCTGGAGATTTTCCCAGATGACAAGGGATGGGGTCACTCCCCTCTTAAAGGACTCATTCTGATAAAAGCAACTAAGTTCCAGCCCTGAGGAGCTTCAGGTTTGAAGACCGAACAAACAAGTGAAATAACTAAGGATTTCATAAGGGTAATACTCTATTTAGTAGAAATATATCCTTCTGGAACTGATTCCAAATGCTTATCACTCCAGGAGGAAATAATGGCTCCTTCCTCTATGCTGTTTGGAATCACTTGTTTAAACCTGCTGCCTTTGCATTGTGAATGCTGTCAGCATCACTTGAGTGTTTTTTGAATGAGTGATTCCAAACATACAAATCAAAGAACAAGTAACAGGATCATGGCTCGGCACCCATAGCACAGTGGTTACAGTGCTGGCTACATAATGCCAAGGCTGGCAGGTTCAAATCCAGCCCAGGCCAGCTAAACAATGACAACTGCAACACAAAATAGCCCAGCATTGTGGCAGGTGCCTGTAGTCCCAGCTACATGGGAGACTGAGGCAAGAGAATCGCTTAAGCCCAGGAGTTTGAGGTTGCTGTGAGTTGTGATACCATGGCACTCTACCAAGGATGACATAGTGAGACTCTAGCTAAAAAACAAACAAACAAACAAAAAAAAAAAAAAAAAACCAGGATCAAAGGATACTGCAGATAGTATCTTTGCATTAGATTGAAACTGTAGAGATGATTGAGAAGGGAAATTGGTATCCAGACCATGAGAGAAATTATGACTCTGACATTTATACTGTTAAATAGCTCACAAAAAACACTTTGGCCAACATTATTACATTTGATGTTTACAATGACACTAAAAATTAGCATGTATGTCAAGTTATAGATCAGGAAACTGAAGAGGATTAGCTGATGGCACACCCTATTTCAAGCAGAATTGGAACAGAAACCAACTAATCTAATACCAAAGTCAAATATTCTTTCCAAGACATGGCAATTTTCAACTTGTAGCATCCTTTTCTTAGTTGTCTAGATACACTTTTGCCAAGGAAAATATATCAAGGGGAGAGAAAATTAAATGTTTCAAATTCTGCCTATAAGTACATACATTGTGGAAAGCTACAAATAGTTCAAGAAACAGAAAATAGTTTTCTTCACTTCTGGAAAACAGAACACAGAAAGAATCAGCAATGTTTAATACAAAAAGCCATAACTAATCAGCTTGGTTCCATGTAACTGGTTTCTGTTTTGTTTGAAGTTAGGTTAGCAATACTCATGGACATGTTAGCTTCTAATTAAAGTTCTAGAAGTTTGCTTCTAGCCCGATGGTATTTAATCTCCAAAGTCTTTGGAAATTTGAATTCAAGAGAACTTGCCAGCTTTTTCTACTACTTTTTCAAAGGACATATTTTGAACTTAGCCAGTTACAAAAATACTTTCTGAGATGAATTAAAATTATTACTAGCAACATACACTAAAGCAGGCCAATATTTTATAATATTGGAACATACATATATAAACATAACCCACACAAAATTACCTACCATTTCATATTTGACAATATCTCCTATACATTTTAACATACCAAATAAGCCTAATATGTCTTTCTCAGACTTTCAGTGGTCTAACTATTTCAAAGAGACCAAATTCAGAGTTTTGATTTTGGAAGGTTTGTCAAATATAAAAGGCTTAAAACATTTGTTCAAACAGGATTACAAGCCAATAGATGATAAAGGTAATACATAGTCAATGGGATCACATGAAAATTTCTTCAGATATTTCCTTTTAGGAGCCTTATTCAACCTGCACAGACAATTTACAAACATTCTAAACCTTCTGGTTTAACTGCCTTTCATTTTCTTAAATAACAATTCTGTTTCTAGACAAAATTTACCACACAAGATCCTTTCTTACACAATGCCACTTTCCTTTCTGTCTAATTTTTCTTACTCTCAAAAAACCACTTTTCACAAAACAGGATCACAGTTTACTACAAAGTTAACTATTCACTTGGCTAAAGTGATAGTTAGAAGGTTTAAAAGGCAAGATTCTTATTCTTTGACAAAGACTCAGTTTCCCAAACAAGCTGAACAACCAAAATATTACATTTTACAAATGAGACATTTCATGCAAATATAACATGACATTAAGGTTTTTAGTTATCAAAAAATGTTCTGAAACCACAACATAGGCATTATTTCTGATGTCTTTTCATTTCCCCCCTAAGTCTCACAAAGCCATGTGGCATCAAAGATGGCCATAAAGGACAGGACCTGTGTCCTTAATTCCTTTACCAGGTGCAGAGTTCAAGACAGAAAGCAGGAAACTTGAGCATCCAGTTTCTCTCAGAATAGCCAGGGGAAAAGTTGGAGCAGGGAAGAAGGGGCCATGTGGGCTAGACTGTGCCTTGTAGCTGCTGGCCTAAACATAGGGAACATGCCCTTATGCCCCACCACACACACACTTCTCTAGACCTCAGAATTCAGAGGCTTAAAATCAAGAACATAAGTTCACAGTCAAATCTAGCAAATTTAGATATGTTACAGTGGTGTCAGTTTTATAATCTTCAAACATTTGACAGGTTTAAAACTAATTTTATGTCTAAGGATACCATAGTCACCTGAATAACAAGGCATTTGAGTCATTCCTAATCATGCAGATTTCTCAATCTCTGTGGAGACATTACCACATAGTCTCCTGTAAACTCTTTCTTCAAATGCTTATGCATAGTTTCCAATGGGGTGGGCTTTCCTGGTGTGTTTCCCATTTCCTCCTCTGAGAAAAATTACAAACACATCACAGATGTTGTAAAAAGGGGGATACGAATGGGGCAATCACACAATTGTTTTGCCTTGTGAAGGGGGTGTGGATCCCCGCCTATTGTTACCTGTCTCAGTCAGTCTCCAAGGACTCTCACACACATAATTCCAACACATTTCCTAACCTGGTCAGCCTCGGTTTCCCATTCAAACTGCCACTTAGTCGTATAAGGTGTCCTCCAGTACCACAGTTGGGAACCAACACTCTCCAAGGCCCTGTGAGGGGAAGTCGGAACCTCACCCTCAGTGTCAATCTCAGTCACACCACACCCATACTCTTTCATGTTTCCCACCTGTCCTGTGGCTGATATAATGACCAGGTGTTAATTAGAACCCTCTTCTACTTAAATACAGTGGCCCCCAACCAGTCCTACCTTGCCTCAGACATCTCCCAGTGCAGGTGCCAGATCCTGCATACCAGTTCCTCCTGGTGTTTGACTCCTTGAATACTCGCCGAGGGGGTCCTTTCTCTGCCCAGTGGAGGCATTCACACGGAGGGGTAAAGCTGTCCCCTGGAGTGCTCAGTGGTTCACATTGCCCAGTTTGATCATGGACCCCCATAGATGTCCAGAGGGTTGGTGCCAACAACCAGGTGTGTCTGAGCCTGTTCTCTCCTCAAGTGGTCTCACTTCTCAGTTGGGGAACCAGACATGTTACAGGAAGATGAGGCCCAATGGAGAGAACAAACACCCAAACACCTTGTTTAAAAGGGGATGGGCTTTATTTCATCCAGGGGGGTGACAACACAGAAGAATTCAAAATGGCCATGCTCCTTGACTGGCTCAGTCTTTTCTTTTTTATCCCCAGTCAAAAAGTCCTGGCCCACAGGTACCTTTATCATTGGTCAGTTTGAATCAAGCTGGATAAGCTGGCTCCATATTTTATAGAACTGCAGGCTTTTACAGAAGTGAAGCAAGCTACAAATTCCTAAGAGCTAAGTCACCATGGGGAGGACCTCGCAGGTGTATCCTTGGATCTCCTTGAGAAGACTTCTGTTCTTGTAGACCTTACTTTTTCCAGGTATCCTCTCTCAACCATAATTACAAACCACATTCCAGGAGCCCATCCTCTGTCAGAATCATGATTTATTACGTAAATATTTTACCAGACACTTACATTATTTCCAGATTTTCCCTGGAACAAACACTGAAATGTTTGTCTTTCTGCCCAATTCTTTTGGATAAGCTATTATGTCAGAGAATTTTGTCTTTTCTATTAGACTTTGACCACCCTTTAAAAACCAACTCAAGTCTTCTTGTCCTTGCATTTCTAGAGCACCTTCAGCACCTACTGTATAAGACAACTTACAAAACTGTAAGCACCACAAGGAGAGAGGTCGGAATGTATCACAGCAAGGGTGTTGGCAGTCTGGTGATTCTCAACCATCTTTTGACCAGGGCAGGAGACTCACCCCTGCCCTGGATCTCCCCAGGCTCATGGTCATCTGGGGGTGGGCTGCTGGGATCTTTTCCTAGGGGGCCGCCTTGCAGTGCCCAGCTACAGGGGGTCCTTTCCAGCCACTAAGGTCAGAACTCTGTTGCTATCCACTAGCCCAATCAACAACACAGAAGTATCACTGCAGATGGAATGAATTATTTATTAAGGGAAGACTGGGGGCTCACTCAGGCCCACAGCAATTGTTCATCTTTATTCACTGTATTATATATCCAAACTCATCAGATAAGGATAAGTAAGAATAAAGAACAAAAGCACTAGTGGAGACTGCCATAAAAAATTTCTCCTCAGCATAAATGTTACAAAGCATGTACACGTCATTTCTAAGTCTGGAGAATTTAACTTAAAGATGAACTATAAGGACACCAGACTGTCTGTTCTGTTTGCCCACCTCCCTAAAAGGTTAAATGAAACTTTTGTGTAATTTGAAGTTAGGGATGAAGAGCAACAATTCAGCCTCAGACAGGTGCTAAATCTCCAGCTACGACTTGGCGGGGACCTCAGGGAATCATTCCTCAAGGCCTTTTTAGCAAGCAGGGAGGAATTAACCCATGTGTCTCTGCTGTTTTAGCAATCAGGGAGGAATTAACCCCCAAATCTCGCTTATGGCTGAGAATGGAATTTTCCCTTCCCAGGTTCTTGTACCTCAAGGAGCACATATGAGACAAAGCCACCATTCTGGGGTGCTGAAAAGCGTGCCCCTTCAGAACTCCATGGGGACCCAGGTGCTGTCTCCTTGGTCTGGGTTTGAAAAGCCCCACAGGGGGCAGGAATGAGGATGCTGGGGTCCTGCACTGGGGGCAGGGTCATTTAAGATCTATGTAGCTGGCAGATATGGACTGAAGAAAAAGTGGTGAAAGACAGAGACAGGACATACAGAATAGAATTTTCAAAGGTGGGAAACATAGGGAGCCATCACTCATTATTGGGGTTCTGGAAAATGACCCTGAGCATTTGTTCCACTCAGATTTTATTGAAGGCTGTTTTCTCATTAGCCCAGAGGGTAAGCTGAGGAAAGGAGCAAAAATGTCAGCAGTTTCTCTGAGTAAACATGTCAGCTCCTATTGTTTCTATAATTATTAATGTTAAGGGTCTGAGCAGTCTTGAGAAATCCAAAACCTGAGCCTTGTATGGGTGCAGGCTCCTGTATGTGGTAACACACACAGAGTCCTTGGGGGAGAGGTGTTAATCCTCACTAGTTCACTGTGGAGTAAAATACCACCAGTGTCAGTCTCCTCTGAAAAATTGGTGGAAGACTTTTCCTCTGATCTCCACCCAGAGACATCTTCCTCTGTTGGGATATAAGCTCTCCTCTTCCTCTGTTGGTATACAAGCTATCCGTATTTCAGGGCTCAAACTATTCCCTTGATCACTGCCCTGGTCAAATACAAATCTTCACAATGGGTATTTTATTTGAGTGTTGACTAGGCAGGAGAAGGTCTGCTTAATCTTTCTACTCAGACCTTGCATGAAGCTTCCTCTGCAGCCATTGTTTCTTCAGAGTGTTCACAGACCCAGAAGGGGTGTTTTCAAGCTGTATCCTCTACAGGCCAGGTTTCTAGGAAAAGCAGGAAACTACCCAGATAAGAAATTTAGCAGCTGGTTTAGCTGACCTGTTTTTATTTCACCTTGCTCAGCCTATTTCTCTGTTTTTCCCTTTTTCTGGGGGTGTTTTCCCTTGTCCAAAATTCCATTCTTCCTGGAGGGGGTGTCTGCCCTACACAACTGTGACCAGCCCAACTTTGGCTGCACAGAGCAGCAGGTTGGTGTCTGTCCTTGGTTGCAGCTTCTATCCCTTGTGGGACAGTGGGAAGGGGGGATGTCTGCAGCACCCCTCCTTCTCCACACCCTATAGCAGAGCCCTGCTCCTTGCTTCTTTCAGGGTCTGATGACAAAATGGGCTCCAGGTCATTTTTGACACTGGGTCACAGATTTAGTGGAACTCTGGGATCCCTCAGGATTTCCCAAGTCTTCAGGAAGACCCTGGAGTCTGCAGATCCCCAGATCGCATGGAGCCTACTGGGTTTTGTGGGTAAATTAAAGATTTGGGACCCTGAGTCCCCTAAGAGAAAACATCCAAGAGCAAAATAGAGCTTAAGAGTTTATCTGAGCAAAGGAACAGCAGCTTTGCTTTAGCATTTTAGTTGGTTTGTAATAAAAATAGCTTTGCTGGAGGTGGAGCCTGATGGCAGACAGGAGTTTAGCCCAGCTCTCCTGGAACAACAGGCAAGAGTGAATGGGCAAGACCATTCCCAGCATGGAATTTTGATGTGGAGTAGCAGTTCAGGGTGTGCAGCGAGGTGGCGGATTACTGAACTTGGAATGTAATCTGGAGCTGTGGAGGCTTCCAGGCAAGTTTCTGTGCTGTGGCAGGAGGCAGTGGGCAGCAGCCAGCCCTCTTGCCCCATGAAGGATTACAGTTCTCAGTTTGTGGGGAAACTAGGTATTGTGTGGAAAGAGTGGTGAAGTGCGGACTCCTGAGTGGAATTTGGTGGCCTGAGTGTGGTGCCGTTGAGTGGCTCTGCTGCAGTTTTGTGGAAGGCAAGTCATTCATAGGGGAAAAGTTCCTTGGATAGGAGGCAGCCATTGTTATAAAATTCATGAGACAGCGGTGTGTGCAGGCATCTTTCAGTGAGGGCCAGGCACAGCATTCTGAGTTCCACCTGCAGGGTATTGTCTTATACCCGGAACTGGTCCAGGATATCCTGCACTCCACAGGAACTGCTGCAGGATGAATTTGTGAAACCTACCTCTGAAGATTTTTTTGAGATCTGTGGAATCACCAGTTAGGCAGGGTCTAAGTGCCAAGCAGGTAAATGTGCAACCATCAAGAACAATCTAAAGGTGGTGCCTGTGGCTCAAGGAGTAGGGTGCCAGCCCCATATATGGGGGGTAGCAGGTTCAAACCCAGCCCCAGCCAAAAAAAAAAAAAAAGTATTTATATATACACACATATATATATATAAAAGCTGGGGAACAAGTATAAGCCTGGGAACCACTCATGGCGCCACCCGGTGTCTAGAAAGTATATTGCAACATAAATATATTCCTACTAAAGTTGATCCCTATGATATATATATATATGTGTGTGTGTATGTGTGTGTGTGTGTGTGTATAATTTTCCTGTTGTTTCCTTTTTTATTTTTTGCTTTTTCTTGTGCTTTTCACTTATTTCTTTCTTGTAGGAGTCGTTAATTTTTTTTCTTTTTTTTCTTCTTCCCTTCCTCTGATGGTTGCTGAGATCACTTACATCAGACTATTTGAGCTTTCTGTTTGTTTGTTTTGTTTCAATGTGTCATGTGTTTTTATAAGTCCTCTGGCTGGCTATTTTCTCTAATTCCAATTTTTACATTCAACAAGAGAAGGGGGCGAACAAGGAAGATAGCTGACTGGAGCCAGCTTTTAACAGAAGCTCTCATCCAGAGGGAGAGATAATGGCCAGAAAGAACCCAATAAAGCTGAAGGTCAGGAGCCAAGCTGAGAGAGATTGATAACTCCACATTATCTCTGCTGAGGCAAACTCCAACTCCAAGGAAGCAAATTTCAGGTCCAGAACCCATCCCAAAGAGGACAAGTGTCTGTCCCCTCCCCCGAGAGAGTTGCTTGCTTGCTGTGGGATCTCTACAAGCGAGTGGTAAACTGAGGACCTCTTGTCTCACCCCACAGGAGAGAGTTGAAGGAGGCTGGGACTCCTCCAGAAAGACCCTGCTGTGAGTGTGGATGTTGGGGTCTGCTGTGGGCACCCCATCCCCACATGAATAAAAACAGCCAAGACATGGATTGAAGGTACATGCCTGCAAGAAGTGGGCTTCCCATATCTCCAGGGAGAGCCCTGAGAAACCTTTGTCGTGGCCTTTTAATGAAGCATTATACAACAGGTGTGGTGGCCCAACTAGGATCACATGCTTAATGGTCATTATGTGCTCTTTCCCCACAGGGTCAACTCCCATTCTGCTGCACCATAAATGTTCAAAGTATAGCACCTGCTTACTAATGAGCAAACAATCTTATCTCATTAACACCTGCAGCTGCTTGAGGGCTTCCCTTAACTGCAAAATAAAGACCCTAATAACTGCAAAAAAAAAAAAAAAAAAAAAATAGACCACCTAACTGCATAAAAATAAAAAAAACCAAACTAATACTTACCACGCTCCGCAGGCCGGAGAAGGTTCTCCCCAGGCAACCTCGTGACTCATCGAATCACACCTGAGACTGAGAGGAGGAATCAAGAGACAGAGAGAACAAGGGGAGTTGGAGAGTGCAGCACATTCCACATATGCGCACTGCAGGCCCGGGACGAGTCGGCTGCTAAGCAGGACAGGCAGCAGTGGCAAAAACACCTGGTGAGCCAGATAAATGTCCTTGGCGGTCCACATGTGGCCTGTGGGCCATAGTTTAAGGACCCCTGATTTAACTCCAGTAAGAATAGCTCACATAATAAAATCCCAAAACTACAGATGTTGGCATGGATGCAGTATATTCCTGCACTGCTGGTAGGAATGTAAGCTAATATGTTCCTTTTGGAAAGAAGTTTGGAGAATACTCAGGGACCTAAAAGTAGACCTGCCATTCAATCCTGCAATTCCTCTTCTAGGTGTGTTGTGTGAAGGTTGCATGGTGCAGTGCCACTGAGATTAAGACCTGCAATGAAATTGTATGGTGAATAAGGAAGGTTGTAGCTCTCTCATGGCATGCAGCAACTTTATTTCTTCCACCAAAGCTTATATAGGCAATACTACACATACACACAATTAATCAATAAACATATGACTTAAACCTTAGCCCCAGGCCTCTCACTGCCTGGTGCCTACGGGTCTATGAATTACCGTATATACTCGAGTATAAGCCAAGTTTTTTTGGCACAAAATTTGTGCCGAGTTCGGGTTTTTCAGCACAAATTTTGTGCCGAAAAAACTCGGCTTATACTCGAGTATATACAGTAACCGATAACCACTTCACTAGCTTCATCTAAAGTTATTCTTATGCTAAGTAATCAAAAACAAAACCACAAAACAAGGTTCTGGGGGAATAAGCTGTTTGAATGCTTGACCTATAACAGATTATCTAGAGGCAGTCATTCATGTTTAGGGAGTAGTCTGGAAATTCCTGAGATATACAGGTAGCAGCCTGCAGGCCTGCCCCCACAAAGCCAAGCTTTTAATCACTTCTACATGAGTAGGCCTTTAGCCACATATGGAGTTCTATCCAGGTTCTTTTCCTTTCTAACTCCCAAAAGATTTCAAACTTGCCTTCACAAAATGGAACCATTTAAAGACTTATTTATAGGCCTCCTACCTATAATTTCCCCTTTCTTTTTTTATTATGGTTTTGAGCATTTATGTCACTCATCATTAATGCAAAAATTGCAGCATGTCTTTCATTTTCTTGCTTAGCTTGATTAATTCTCTTATACACAATACATAAAATCAAACACAAAATTAATAACAATGCAAATGATCCTACGGAACTTCCAATTAGACCATTAATTTTTGGATTTAACTGTTCTATTCCATAAGCAATTCCTTTTAAAATCACATCTTCATCCACTTTTTCCAATTTATGCTGAAAAGTGAAATACACTTCATGTTGTAAATTAACAATATCAGCAGTTAAATTTTCATGGTTTAACAAATGTTTTTTCAGTTTTTCTCAAGAGAACTTAGCTTCATTGTACATAACAGGGGTAATATAAAAAGATGACATATTCCAATCACATTTCAATTTTATGTATTTTTAAACTGACCAATTCATCAGCTAACATAACAGCTTGTCTGAATCTAATAATTCATTATACATTTCAGTATCAATCTGTCTTGGGGCAGTCCATAATTGTTCAGAGTTCTTATGCCAACGAGCAACAAAGTTTTGAGTCTTTATCTTTTCAGTTAATGCAATGCCAGCAGTAGCAGGGGCAGAAGTAACAGTGATAATCCCTAAGACTCAGCAATGAGCAGACCAATGAAACATCTGCTTCTTTTCAGGATCTTATCAGCTACAAGTTGCAGAATGGACAATGCTGGGGACTCCTGCCAAGGTCTGTTTACGTTGATCGACAGCCAAACTCTGGTGAGAGCTCTCAGCAAATACAATTGTTCCTTAGATGGATTAAAACTCAAAGAATTGTTAATACAAGTGAACAATTGGCAAGTAGAACAAAATAATTCTCTTGCTACTTTATTCCAAGTAACGTTTCCTTTTAGCCATACAACAGGAAGTTGTAAACAGGCTTAAATGTACTTGGTGTCATTTACCACAAACTTCATTTCATATTCTTGTAGGTTGTTATGGAAAAATAATCTTCCAGTCCAAGCCATAAGAGGTTGTAATGCTACAGCAATTTTCCACAAAAGCATTTGTTTAGGATAGGCTGCAATTCCAGGTACGGGGGGGGGGGGGTAGGGACTGTCCGTTCATCCATGAAATATACTCAGAAGCTGAAGCTGACACTTTGCTCTCATTCTATAAAATTGTGAAAGACAAAGCTGATTCCAAGTCTGATCTTAAGTAAGCCATAGGTCCCCAATCCATGATTTCTCCACCTGTCATATTAATAAGCATATGTGCAAAATCTCCTTCACATTTGGTCCAATGTACCCATTCACGAATTTCTGAAAACATATGCCTTACAAGGTGGTAATTCAGGATTGGAAGAAATCTTATCAATATGGACCTTGTCTAGAGACTAAGCACGTAACATAAACATTTCAGATATTTGTTCTTTGTTTTCAGGCTTATGTTTATACAAACTAGCCCACATTTGAACAGACATGTTAAAGCAATGGTAGTGGTCTCCAAAACATATGGGAGGACCAATCACCCCAGTAGTATAATTAGAAATTCCCATGCCTACTTCATTAGGCCGGAACGGCCCTCTGGTGTCATAAGGACCAGGAAGCCAAGAAAAATCATTAACATAAATAGGAAGAGTAGGTTCCAGCCAGTTATCACATCAAAGTAAAGGAGGGTTAGGAATGTAAGTCCAATATTCATATTTTTGTCCTTGAGTCTGTACAGTCAAAAGGGTCATGATTGCCAGAAATAGATTGGAGGCATTCATCTGCTGGTGAGTGTAATTTACTAGTTCCTCTGCTTGATGGCACAATTTCTTTACCTGACCCCAAGTCATAGGGGGTGCTTTCTTTGTCCAAGGCAGCAGTGTTGCCAGTTTTAGTCCACTGAAGCAGGACATCATTTGTTTCTCCAATTTCTAGGTGTGTCCAAGGGGCCATGTCAGAGTTTCAAGTTTTATCTGGAACCCAAAATTTAGTATTTCCTGTAGAAATATAAGCATAGCCTCTTCCCCAACATATAACATGTGCCAGGGTCCATGAGTTTATTAGAGTATCCTTATAATAAATGGGTTGATTTAATGGAGAAGTAATTTTGATCCAATGCTTATGAGCTGGAGTCTCATTTTTGTCATCCAAAAAATTTAAAGTAAAAAGAGCCAAAGATAATCTATTTCTCCAATAATCTATTTCTCTCTAATCTCTGTTCTCCCCCTTTCTTTTGTTTTAACAGAATTTCTTTTAAAGTTCAATTTTGTCTTTTGATAATGGCCTGTCCTATACTATTACCAGGAAATCCAGTAACATGCTTTATACTATGTAATTTTTAAAAAGCTTGACATTTGCTAGAAATATAAGCAGAACCATTCTCTGTTTTTATAGTCAAAGGTTTACCCATGACTGAAAAGGCTTCTAATAAATGAGAAATTACAGCATCAGCCTTCTCAGATGTCAATGCTGAAGCTCAAGAAAAATGAGAATAAGTATCTACGGAATGATGGATATATTTTAATTTTCCAAATTCTTGAAATTCAGTAACATCCATCTGCCATTATTGATTAGATAATAATCCTCTGGTATTGACTCCCATAGGTAAATGTGGAGCCGTTAAAGGCTGACAAGTAGGGCAAGAGTGTATTATAGTTCTTGCAGTATGCCAAGAAATGTCATGTCTTCTTTTTAAAGCTTGAGCATTAGTATGATATAATGTATGCTCATGTTGAGCAGATAAAACTGAACCTACTAACTAATCAATAGTTTGATTGCCCAATGAAATGGGTCCTGGTAAATTGGAGTGAGCTCTAACATGAGTAATATATATAGGATAAGATCTATTTATAATTAATTGCTGAAGGTATGAAAACAATAAAGTAAGTTCTTGTGAATTAAATGGAAAAGTAACAGTTTCAATAGTTTTACAATATGAGTAGAAAACTGTGAATCAGAAATAATGTTAAGGGGTCGTTCAGGAAAATCTGTTAGAAGTAATATAATAGTAAATAGCTCTACTTTTTGTACAGATAAATAAGGGGACTGTTGTACTTTATGAGTATGAGGACATAAATATCCAGATATTCCAATTTTATTTGCATCTGTATAAAATGTTTCTGCATGTGGATGGGTTCTAATTTTACTATTTTAGGTAAAATACAAGAATAGTTTTAAAAAACTGAATTATTTTATCTGGAGGAAAATGATTGTCTATTATTCCAATATAATCTGATAATGCAATTTGCCATTCAATATTCAACATAAGTAAATCAGAAATTGGATTATTAGTTAGAGGAACAACAATTTTTTCAGGATCTCTTCCTATTGTCTTAAGCTCTGTCTTCCTTCTAATATTATAAAGGCCATTTTTTGTATGTAGGTTTCCATCCTGTTGGATGATTTATTAGGTAAAAAGCACCATTCAACAAAGGCTGTTTTTTGCACAATCAGTCGTGTAGGAGAGTGCATTGATGGAAAGACATAGATATAAAAATTATTGATTTGAGAGATTTGGTTTAATTGAACATCCTGAATATGTTTCTCAACCCACTGTAATTCCTTTTCAGCCTCAGGAGTAAGCTGTCTGGGGCTGCGAACATCAGGATTCCCTTCCAAAATGGAAAATAAACTAGTAAAAGAATACGTGGGGATTCCTAAAGCTGGCCATACCCAATTAATATCTCCTAATAATTTTTGTAGAGTTCAAAGAGAATCTCTTCTAATCTGTACTTTTTGAGGAACAATATACGATATCCTAAATATTTCCAAGGTTCCTGAGTTTGAACTTTATCTTCTAATAAAGTTCAATTGAAGATTATATTCTTTAAATTTGGAACACGCTAATTGGTATAAATTCTTGTAATTTATTAGGGCATGGATGACCCAACAATGTATCATCTATATAATGTAAACACATGGCCTCTGGAAAAGATTTCCTAAGTTCTTCTAAAGATTGATATACAAATAGTTGACATAAGGTGGGGTTGTTAAGCATACCTTGAGGCAATACCTTCCAGTGGGACCTCCGAGTAGGTTTTTCATTGTTTAAAGCAGGAATGGTAAATGCAAAATGTTCTGCATATTTTGGTTGCAAATGAATATTAAAAAAGCAATCTTTTAAGTCAATAATAATTATAGGATAATGTTTTGGTATTAAAGTTGGATTAAGAATTCTGGGTTGCAAAGGACCCATTGGTTGAATGACTGCATTAAGTTTTCTTAAATCTGTTAACATTCTTCATTTGCCTGATTTCTTTTTAATTACAAATATTGGAGAATTCCATGCACTGGTAGTGGGTTCTATATGTCCAGCTTGTAATTGTTCATCAATTAATTGATGTAGTGCTTCTAATTTTACCAAAGGAAGAGGCCGCTGCTCTACCCAAACTGGTTTATCTGTTTTCCACTGCAAGGAAAGGGCAAAGCACTGGGCAGAGGCCCCTAAGAAAAATTCTCTGATAAAGAAGGAAGCCCCAGGCCTTTTATATCATGGCCAATTTGAGTTATTTCAAGCTCTCTAAAAGGGCTGCACTGGGTTGGATCATAGTCCATATTAAACATTATATTTTTAGCAGCATTTGAATTTGTGGGGATAATGAGCATAGCTCCTCATTGTTGTAATAGATCTCAACCCCACAAGGTAATGGCTATGGGTGCAACATAAGGGCAGATACGAGCTGCTTGTCCTTCAGGTCCTTGACAATATAAATCAGAACTACTTTGTTCAATTTTAGTCATTGTTCTAAGCCCCAAAAAGATAGCTTTTACTCAAGCTTTTGAACAACATTCAGGCCACATGTGAGAAGCAATAATAGAGACATATGCTCCTGTGTCCACTAGCCCCTCAATTTGAATATTATGTTCAAATGTCACTTTACATTGAGGGCAAATATCATTTAGGAAAGTATGTCAAAAGACATGCTTTTCTGTGCTTCCAAAACCCCCATCCCTGGTAACAGGAGCTGTTTTGCCTTTATGATATGGTAAAATTAATATTTGAGCCACATGAAGTCCTGTAGACAATTGGATTTTTTTTGTGGCTAAAGCCATTATTAAAATTTCTTATAGTCTTCATCAATTATTCCTGGGTGTATACAAAGTTCTTCCATTGTAAAACTTCTTCTTCCTAGTATTAATCCTACAGTCCCTGAAGGTATGGGACCATAAACTCCAGTGGGTAATTTTTTAGGAGATTCCCCACTATTAAAGTTAACATCTGTTAATAAAGGGAGATCCAAGGCTGCACATCCTTGAGTGGCATGAAATAAATTCTGAACATGGACTTTGTTAACAGAACCTAGTTCTGATTCATTTGAGTGTGAGCCTGACTGTCGCTCACTGCTTGACTTGTTTCTAGCCTTGAGCTAGCCCCTCATTGGACTTTCCCTGATTCTGGGTAGAAGGCAAAATATTGCCGTCTTTGTCCTTAATTGAGTGACACTCATTTGTCCAATGTCTGCCTTTACCACACTGGCGACAAACGCCTGGCAGTTTGGTCTCGGTTTTAGTTTCACTTTCACTTTTTCTACATTCTCTCCGAATGTGGCCAAATTTTCCACAGTTGTAACATTTAGATCTTGTAGTACTGGGTTGCAAAGCTGAGGCTACCTTGCAACAAATGCGAACATATTGGTCAATGGTGACATTATCCTGATTTTTGAGTCTGGCCATGGCTTTTTTGCAATCAATATTAGCATTTTTAAAAGCCAGTTGCAGAAGCAACATTTTGGGGGCATCTTCTCCAGGCACTGATCTCTCAATTGCTGATTGTAAATTAGCAACACATTCAGTATATGGTTCATTGTTTCCTTGAAATATTTTTGTGAAAAGTCATTTATTTTTTTTTTATTTTTTTTTTTTTAATTTTTCTTTTTTTTTATTTATTTTTTTTATTTTATTTATTTATTTTTTATTTTTTTATTGTGGAGAAGGTGCAGGGAAAGAAGACGGGGGAAGAGGTGAGTGACAGGGTCGGGCCAGTGGCATGGTACCACATTGGCTGTATCTAGGTAGAGGCAGTTTCAGGCCGGGCCTTGCTGAGTCGTTGCGTGAAAAGTCATTTAAACTGTCATCCCTTTTCAACAAGATGCTGCCATGCAGTAAGTCAATTATCTCGAATTTCAGCCAGTAATTCATTAGAATACTGTGTTTGAGCATTTATAACATCAAAGGTTCCAGTTCCTGTTAACAGATCAAACTTAAAAGTAGAGGATTGTCCTGTCTATTACAGAGATCTTATTTTTCACTTCCTCCATCCTCCAGGACTTAAATTGAATGTATTGTCCTGGACTCAAAGTAGTCTGTGCTAGAGTATCCCAATCTATGGGAATAAGTAAACAGTTTGCACAATAGGATCTTAAAATCCCCACAACATATGGTGAGTTAGGGCTGTAAGTATGAACAGCATCTTTTAATATAGTTAAAACTTTTAGTTGAATAGGAATATGACTAGTTTGTACCTGCCCATCCTCAAGTGCTGTGGGAAAGCAAAAGCACTGGTGGACTGAGCATTAGAAGCTTGAGGCAGCACTCAGGAAGACTCAGCATTTTGGATGGTATTAAAAGTTTCCAGATCAACAGGAAAATGGAGTTAAATAATGAATTGAGAATCCAGAGGATTTGGCCACACTGGATAGAAACCTGGAGGAGCAGTGGGGGTCAAAGGTTTATCTTATAAGGTCGGAAAATTGGGAGGTTTTGAATAACGTTTCTCAATGGCCTGGCAGTATTGGGTGAACTTTTTCTTAATTTTAGTCATGTCCTCGCTATCAGAAAAATTGGTTATAGTACAATCTGAGTCACTTTCAGTTTGTTCTTTCTCTGACTCTGTCTTAACTTCTGGACTTTCTGGTTCATTATACACAGGCTCTTCTACAGCTTTCCCTCTTCTGGAGACTGGGGAGGAAATTTTTCAACATTTTCTGCATCAGAACTAGATTGTAAGGGTTCCAATGCCACAGTTACCAAGTGATAGGTGGCCCAAATATCTCTACTTATACATTCTCCCCTCTGATGGGTGCATCTAAGAGCTTTGCCTACACTCTTCCAAACTTTTAAATTTAATTGATTTTTCTTTTCTGGGGTAAACCAGTAGCAATGTTTAGCTACTACCTGAAACAGTCCTTGCAAGGTTTTTGTTTTAACAGGGGTGCCTGTAGACTTTAACAGAGTCTTTAATAGGATCACATACTGATCCTGCAAAGACTGAGAATTTCCCATTATTTCCTTATTCTATTGCTGGAAGTCTCATGTACTTATGATGTGACAACCTTTATTCCAGTTTCAAAGTACCAGGCTTACCTTAAGCTGATAACTGCTTGATTGAACAGAGAAGTAATCCCAAGGAAGTGGGCCCATGCTTTCCTCATGAAGCTCACCCTGCTTGCTGTGCCAAAATATTGTGTGAAGGTTGTGTGGTGCAGTGACACAGAGATTAAGACCTGCAATGAAATTGTATGGCGAATAAGGAAGGCTGTAGCTCTCTCATGACATGCAGCAACTTAATTTCTTCCACCAAAGCTTATGTAGGCAATACTACATGTACATACAATTAATCAATAAACATATGACTTAAACCTTAGCCCCAGGCCTCTCACTGCCTGGCACCAATGGGTCTACGGATTAATTGATAACCACTTCACTAGCATTATGTAAAGTTATTCTTATGGTAAGTAATCAAAAATAAAACAATAAAACAAGGTTCTAGGGGAATAAACTGTTTGAATGCTTGACCTTTAACAGACCATCTGGAGGCAGTCATTTATCTTTAGGGAGTAGTCTGGAAATTCTTGAGATATACAGGTACTAGCTTGCAGGCCTGCCCCCATGAAACCAAGCCTTTAATCACTTCTATGTGACCAGGCCTTTAGCCACATATGGAGTTCTATCCAGGTTTGTTTTCCTTTCTAACTCACAAATGATTTCAAACTTGCCTTCACAAAATGGAACCATTTAAAGGCTTATTTATAGGCTTTCTGCCTATAAGGTGTATATCCAAAAGACCAAAAATCTCACTGGAGTTAAATGATATCTCAAAGTAGTTTTGATTTGCATTTATCTGATGATTAAAGATGATGAGCATTTTTTCATATGTCTGAAGGCCGTGTGCCTGTCTTTTTTAGAGAAATTTCTCTTCAAATCCCTTGCCCAGCCTGCGATGGGATCCCTTGTTTTTTCTTGCTAATGTATTTGAGTTCTCTGTGGATTCTGGTTATTACATCTTTGTCAGAGATATTGCCTATATCACAAAATCTCAAGACCAGAGATGTTGGCATGGATGTGGAGAAAAGGGAACACTTCTGCACTGCTGGTGGGAATGCAAATTAATACATTTCTTTTGGAAAGATATATGGAGAACATTTAGAGATCTAAAAATAGATCTGCCATTCAATCCGGTAATTCCTCTGCTGGGCACATACCCAGAAGACCAAAAATCACATCATAACAAAGATATTTGTACCAGAATGTTTATTGCAGCCCTATTTATAATTGCTAAGTCATGGAAAAAGCCCAAGTGCCCATCTATACATGAATGGATTAATAAATTGTGGTATATGTACACCATGGAATATTATTCAGCCTTAAAGAAAGATGGAGACTTTACCTCTTTCATGTTTACATGGATG